>JAUELO010011777.1:0-11445 GCA_032357855.1 Amphibolips quercusostensackenii
AAATGTGTAAATGATAAGGTTTTAAAATTGTTGCTAAAATAATTTATAAATTATAGTTTCGCATTAAAAGCGTTTGAAATTTAATTAAATATATTAAATAATTTTTAATTGATAACGTTTCAATTTAAGGTATTTTAAATTAGGTAAAATTTTGAAAAAACAATATTTCGAATGAAAAGAAAAGGAATTTAACTTGTACAATTAATGAATAAAAACTTTAAAGTTAAATAATTTGCTACTAAAAGTATTTGAAATTGAAATTTTTTTAACGGAAGCTAAAATTGTATCAGATCTATTTTAAAGCGTTCAAAATTAACCAATTTATTTTTAAGTAAATAATCTCAAAGTTGAATGATTTGGGATTAAAACTCCGAAAATAGGAAAATTTACCAAAAACTGTGACATTAAAACTATTTTCTACCTGAGCCTTTTAAAATTATATTTATATATGTCTCATTTTATTTGCTTAAAAATAAGGAATTTTTGAATTGTTAATGACACTTTTTAAAATTCAACCATTTCAATTTTATTTGCAAAATGAAAACTTAACGCACGGAAAATTTTACTTTTGTAATTTCAAATTTTTTAGTTTTTAACGCTAACTTTTGAATTATTCTTTTTTCGCAAAATGTTCTCATCAAATATTTTTTAATTTTAACTAATTTTTTTTATCATTTGTTAACATTTTGACAGTTTTAAGATATTACATTAAAATCTTTAAATTAAAAAAAAAGAATACGTCAAAATATATCATTGAAATTTTTGAAATTAGACAATTTTGAGCGTTTCAACTCGAAATAATTTTTTTATTAAGTTGAGTTAGAAATTTTTAATATTTTGAAACACTCATTGATGAAAAAATCATTCAGTTTTCAAAACATGATCAAAAAATCTTTTCATTTCCATGTCTCGAATTTTAGAAATATTGTCTTAATTTTTCATCGGTTTTAATCTGTTTTAGATGTATCCATTTTAAAATCGTTTAATTACAAATCCTTCGAACTGAAGAGTGTGCAAATATGAAAACTTTAATTTTATGATATGCTATTTTAAAGAATTCAAAAATATTTTAAAGCAAAAAAGTTAAATCTCAACATCCAAAAAATAAAATGTTTTTAGAATGTTCCATGCAAGAAGATAATTTTTAATTAAAATAGTACAGGAATTTGAAGATGATAAATATATCTTTATTAGGTATCACATCACAGCAAACAAGAAAGTTTTTTTTTCTACAAAAAAATGTGATTTCTGTCCAAGAAAAATATACTGTCATTTTCACAGTTCAAAATTAAAGTATTCTAAATGTCGTGAACCCTTTACGTTTAATAATTCGAAAAACTTTAAAAATCATGCTTTCTGCTGGAAAGCTTTAAAAATTTATAAAGTTAAACTTGAAGCTGAAAATTAATTTTTTTTATTCAAATATTCCAATTTTACTTGAAAACCTAACTGTTTTGTACAAATTTTGTATTTTCTGTTGAACTAAACTCTTTCTGATTGAAAATGAAAATATTTATAGGTTCAAGATTTATGTTTTCAGTTGCAAATTAAACTATTTTTTTTTTAAATAATTTTTTTATTGAAATTTCTACTATTTTGTTGAAAATTGTTCCATTTAAGTAGAAATGTAATATTCTTGGTTGAAAATCAATCTGGTTGAAAATTTAACTGTTGTGATATAAATCAATTTTTTTAATTGAAAATCAGTTGTTTGAACGAAAAATTCAAGTATTTTATTTGAAATAAAAAATGCAATTTTTCTAGCTGTGAGCTCAACTGTTTTGTAAATTTAAATACTTTTAGGCTAAAGATTAATTGCGTTGGTTAAAAATTAAATTATTTTGTAAAAAAAAATTATTCTGGCTTAAACGAATTTAGAGAAAAATAAAATTTATCTTTTGTGGCTGAAACTTTATACGTTTTATTGAAAAATTTTTCTTAGTAGAAAAATCATTGTTTTGAGCTTGAGCATTTATCTTTTTCGTTAAAAATTAACATTCTTTCTTGAACATTTATATTTTTAGTTTTAAAATTCAACTGTTTTGTAGAAAATTTGTCTTTGTGTCATGAAAAGCTGAAATTTGGCTTGCCATTTTTTTCTTTATTGACTATATTGACTCTTCATATTTAATAATTTCAAGTTTTCTTTCCGATTTTTCTTATTTATTATATACATTTGTACATTATACATTTGTTAAGCGAATAATTGGTTGAATCACACAGAAAGAAATAGTATTAAAATTACAATATGGAATTTATATGAAACAAATAATGAACTCACCGTAGTCGTTGCAAGCTGCATTTTTAACCTTTTCAAAAAGTTTGGACGTTTTGTCTGCGTTGGCACATGGTTCCGCTTTTTGAATGAGAGTATTCATTGCTGTCTTCAAATTGTCATTATTTGTACAATCAGTTTTAAATTGTTTTGTGAAGTTGGGATCATTCACTTGCAAATTCGTCTTCTTTTTTACATCAGCCACGATATCAGAGATTGTTTGTAAATATTGCTGAAGAGAATTAGCAATGTTGGGCCACGCACTTTGGACGTCAACTTTAGGACATTCTTTCTTCATACCAGCAGGCGTCCAATCCATTAAATTGACTAGTACATATTCAGCATCATCTTTGGTCAGTTGTGGAATTTTATCCGATTTTGACAAACCTTACAATTTTTAAAATATGGTTTATTGTTTAATGATAGTAACGTTTTTTTATAAACAAATCATGTTCACGAGATCTCGCATACATTTTTTCTAGTTTGCTTATTTATGAGTAAATATCATGAATTTTTCGCAGCATCAACTTTGTGAATAAACATTTCTAAATATGCCGTTTTTTCTCAAAACCAAATTTGTTTATAAAAGTTTTTAACCAATATTAATGAAAAAGAAAATTTCAATTGTCAGGTATTTTTCAGTAAATTCAGTAAAACAAAAAATTTTGAATTAAAATTGAAATAGTTAAATTTTTGACTGAAAGAATTAATTTTCAATAAAAAATGTAATAGTTGACATTTCTACGGAAAAAATTATTCAAAAACCGTTGAATTAAAACAAAAGAGACGAATTTTTAAACCAAATAGTTTGATAATCAATTCAGTTAAGAAGGAAAACAAGATTTAACAAAATTGTTGATTTTTTACCCAAAAAGACAAAAAAAAACAGCAAAACAGTTCAATTTTAACCATTACGTATAACTTTATAATAAAATTATAGAATTTTTATGAAGAAAACTAAATTTTCAACTTAACGGTTGCACTTATAACCAAGAGAGTTCAAAAATGTATAAACATATAAATAATGATATACATGCAATGAACTTTTTAAATTTTCATTAAAAATTAATATTTCAATATAAAAAATGACTTGAACTTATACCAGAAATGTTAAGAACATTTTTTTATTGTCATAAAACCATTCAAAATACTTAAAAGCTTTAACATTTTATTTCAGAATTGAAAAAAATCTATACTTTATATTTTTTTAAATTATTATTATATTATATTATTTCTGGTAGAAGTTCAAGTCATTTTTCATTTTGAAATATTAATTTTTAATGAAAATTTAAAAAGTCTATTGCATGTCTATTATTATTATTATTATTTATATGTTTATAAATTTTTGAACTCTCTTGGTTATAAATGCAACCGTTGAGTTAAAAATTTAGTTTTCTTCATAAAAATTTTATAATTTTATTATAAAGTTATATGTAATGGTTAAAATTAAACTATTTTGCTGTTTTTGTTTTGTCTTTTTTGGGTATAAAATCAACAATTTTGTTTAATCTATTTTTCCTTGTTGACTGAAAAAGCTACTTTACTTCAAAATTAATCTATTTTGGTTTATTATTCAACTATTTAGTTTAAAAATTCGTCTCTTTTGTTTTAATGTAACGGTTTTTGAATAATTTTTCTGTAGAAATGTCAACTATTACATTTTTTATTGAAAATTAATTCTTTTAGTCAATAATTTAACTATTTCAATTTTAGTTTAAAATTTTTTGTATTTAGTTATCAAATGAACTACTTGGTTGAATGTTTAGCTACTTTCGAAGAATAGATCTTTTGTTTAACGATCCATAATTGTAGTTAGACATTCATTTTCTTAGTAGAAAATTAAATCTTTTTGAGTTGTATGTTTATCTTCTTTGTTCAAAATTTAACTATTTGGTTAAAATTATTTTTCATTTTAGTGTTTTTTTGTTGTTGTAAAAATTAACTTTACTAAATAAAAGTGCAACTATTCTAATTTTGGTAGAAAATTGATATCTTTTAGTTGAAAATTCGTTTTTTTGGTTGAATTCATGTGTTCTTGACTGAAAATTAAATTTTTGTTATTGAAATATAATATGTTACATTTTTTATCTAAAATCCATTTTTCTATTCGAAATTTAAACGACTTTAATTTTGATTCAAAATTTCTTGTTTTTGTTGAAAATTCAAATACTATGTTGATTGTCTAACTACTTTATTTAAAATAAATCTTTCTTGTTGAAAATTCCTTATTTTAGTTAAAAATTTATTTTATAAGTTAAAAAACTGTTTCATTCTTTAAAAAATCCTTTTTTAATAGAAAATTAATCTTCTTGGTTGAAAATTGGTCACTTTTGGTTAAAAATTGATCTCTTTTAGTCAAAATTTAATTTTTTTTTAAGTTTAACTGCCTGAGTCAGACTCATTGTCTTTGGTTGAGGATTTTACTATTTCGTTAAGCATTTTTTTTTTTTTGTTGGAAATAAATGTTAAAACTTAAAACAAAGCAATTCGATTATTTAACAATTGAACGATTTCGATTTATTGCATACAAAAATATAAAAATTTGTTTGTATAAATTAATTTTACCATGTATACTCACCGACGAAAAGTCCTACCAAAGCAAAGATTAATAAATTCATCACACCTGTTTATAAACATTTAAAAAAAAAATTTTAAAAAACTTTTTTTACTGTTATCGTAATGCTAATGACGGGCCATTTATATACAGTACTCTCCCACCTATGACGAGAGTCCGGGACTAGGATTCGGGTTAGGTGTATTCCCCCACTACATCAAAAATATTTCTTTCCATGGGCTTTATCTTCATATTTGATTAGTTGAGGAAATCTAACTTTCTGAAAAAAATTAAATGTCAAATTTTGACAGCAGAGGAAACAAGAAGCAGAGAACATACATATGTCATTATGCTAATTTCAGATACCAATCCTAAGAAAGATTCTGATTTGTTATAAACTTTTTTCAGGAGAAAAATTAAAAATTTGAGAATCCTAGGTAGACACGTACGTTTTATTAGGTACAATAATTTGTTTTGAATTTGTATTTGTCTAGAATTGATAGAAATTTATAAATTATAACTATCCAATAAGCTATATTGAATGTGGGATTGGTGGGAGGGCACAGTATTTTGATTTTTGGCACAGTTATTTACAAAACAAAATAATCCCTAACCTAATTAAGTTTGACGCCTTTATTTTATGCTCGTTTTTGAGTATAAATAGGTGTAGAAAAAATATTTGTTTTTCTAAAAGTGTTATTGTCAGACTTAAAAGGCGTTTTGATAACACTCAAATAAAGTAGTGGCTAAAATTAAAGAAATAATTGGTTCAATCTCATTATTTGAAATCAAAAAAATTATTCCTTTAGATCAAATGAAAAATTTTTAATTTGCTCTTGAAAAATATATATTAGTGAAATTTCACTAATTATTTTGTGCTCTTTTGCTAATTCAATTAGAGAAAAATTTGTAGAAAATTGCCGATGCGATTAGTCAAAACGTTTACTAATTTAAATCCACAAAAATATTTATTCGTTTCTTTGTGCTTAAAAAAATGACATTTAGAGATTTCTTAAGCCCATTGAAGCTTACCATGTGTTTCTCATAAAAAATACATTTTTCTTAATTTTTCATAGAATCGTCAATATTTGATGCATCGAGTTAAAACTCTACATTTTTCTTCACAATGGATCATAGAATATGAATCGAAACATTTTTAGCAAATGTCACCCCCATAAATCTGTTTCATAATACATAAATTACTACTTTTTAATAATAATATAATGGTTATTAAAGTTAGTTAAACAATTTGTTATTGTTTTTAGCAATTTTCTTTTAGAATAAAAATAAAAATTCACCGTTTTTCCGAATTTTTAACTTTTTTAAAACTTTGCGAATAAATTAAGGCAATAGTTATTCTAAATTAACAAAAATAAATTTTCAGAGTTAAATTAATACGATTTAGCAAACCTAGAAGTTTAAATAAATTATTATCGTTTGTTACTGTCTTCTCGTATAATATTGCTCGATAGTTGCGGTTTTTTCTGAAATTTTTAACTTAGCTTTGGCTTTTTAGTTATCAACAAATAATAAATAAGCATTAGAGATAATTATTTTTTTTCTTTTTTCTTTTTCGTGAATATATTTTTCTAAAAGAAGACAGATATTTGTAAAATCGATTTACTTGTATATTTATCTTTTTTCGTATCAAATAAATCCTCTTGGTTTAAAATTCAGTTACAACTTGGTGAAAAATTAAATTTCTTTGTTAAAATTTTATTTTATCGTCTATAAACCCATCTCTTTTCCTAAAAATTTAACTACTCGTTTTTTAAATTGTGTTTTTCCATAATTTTTTCAACTTAAAATTTCGTTCTTCTATTTTTGGTTGAAAATATAACAATTTAGTTATAAATTTATATATTTCATTATAAATTTATCTTTTTTGGTGGAAAATTAATCTTCTTGGTTGCAAATTTAGTTACTACTTTGTGTAAAATTTAACTTCTTTGTTCAAAATTCATTTGACTATTTAAAGATCCATCTCTGTGGTTTAAAATTCAACTACTTTCTTAGATTTATTTAAAATTAATTTATCAACCAAAAATTTAATTATTTTGTTTTTGGTTAAAATGTATCGTTTTCAGTTTAAAATTCAACAATTTCGTAAAAAATTGATCAATTTTATTGTACGTTTCACTTTTTTGATAAAAAATTAATCTTTTTCATTGAAAATGGAACTTCTTCGTTAAAAATTCATTTGGTCATTTAAAGAGCCACCTCTCTTGCTGATAATTCAACTGTTTTTTTAAAAATTGTTTTTTTTTTCAAATAATTTTTTTACCTGAAAATTTCATTTTTCTATTTTTGGTTGAAAATTTAACAATTTGGTAGATATTTATATATTTTACTGTAAATTTATCTCTTATAGTAGAAAATTAATCTTCTTGGTTAAAAATTCAGTTACTACTTGGCCGAAAATTTAACTTCATTTTTGAATATTCAATTTATTATTTGAAGATCTATTTCTCTGGTTAAAAATTCATGTAATTTTTCAGATTAATTGTTTTTTAAAATTAATTGTTTGAGCAAAAATTTTCATTATTTTGTTTTTGGTTAAAAGTTGATCGTTTTTAATTGAAACTTCAACAATTTCATTAAAAATTGGTGAATTTTATTGTAAGTTTGACTTTATTAATAGAAAATTATTGTCCTTTATTGAAAATTGAATTTTGTTGTTGAAAATTCCTTTTGCTATTTGGAGAGCCATCGCTGTTGCTGAAAATTCGACAAATTTTTTAAAAATAAATTTTCTATTTGAAAATTCAACAATTTAGTTAAAAATGTATATATTTTATTCAAAATTTATCTTTTTCGGGAGAAAATTAATCTTTATGGTTGAAAATTCAGTTACCACTTGGTTGTAAATTCAACTTCTTTGTTAAAACTGCATTTTATTATTTAAAGAGCCATCGTTCTGGTGGGAAATTCAACTATTCTATTTAATTAAACAAAAATTAATTCTTTTGAATTAAAGTTTGATTATTATATTTTTTGATTGAAAATTAATCGCTTTTTGTTGAAAGTTTAACATTTTGGTTAGAAATGTATGTGCTTTATTGTAATTTCCTCATTTTTGGTAGAAAATTAATCTTTTTGGTTAAAAATTGAATTACTTAGATTAAGATTGAACTTCTTTGTAAAAAAATTATTTTATTATTTGAAGAGCCATCTTTCTGTCTGACAATTTAACTATTTTGTCAAAAATTTACTTTTTATAAACCATTTTTTTAAATGAAACTTAATTATTCTATTTTGGCTTCAAATTCAACAAATTGGTTGAAAGTTTATGTATTTTATTCTAAATTTATGTTATTTAGTAAAAACTTAATCTTCTTTGTTAAAAATTTAATTACTATTCAATGAAAATTACACTTGCTTTTTGAAAATTTATTGTATTATTTGGAGATCAATCAATATGGTTGAAAATTCAACTATTTAAAAAAAATTTTTTTTAATTAATTTTTTTTTAATTCAAAATTTAAAAATCATATTTTTCGTCAAAAATGCATCGTTTTTAGTTGAAAATTTAACAGTTTGGTTGAAAATGTATGTATTTTATCGTAAGTTCCTCTTTTTTGGTAGAAAATAATTTTTCTTGATTGAAAATTAAATCACTTGGTTGAAAGTTAAACTTCTTTTTTAAAAATTCATTTTATTATTTGAAAAGCCATGTCTTCAATTGAAAATTTAATTACTTCATTGAAAGTTGATCTTTTTTTAAAAAATTCACTTTATTTTTTGAAATTTTATCTCTCTGGTCGATAATTTAACTATTTTATCGGAAATTGTTTTTTTTTTAATTAATTTTTGCAACTGGAAATTTGATTATTTTATTTTTGTTTGAAATGAAGATACAATGTTCTTATTTTAATTAAAAATCTTTAAATTTCACAATTTTTCATTGCATTTACGATTAAAAGAAAAATAACACTTTATATATCATATAATATTTCAGCTATTTATAATATTATTCAAATGTAGAAAATACATTGATTCTAAGAAAAATGTACCATTTTTAAATTTATTAAAATACTAATTCTATTAAACAAAATTATATCATTCACAAATTCATGATTGTTCACAATTTAAACTTTAATATTTTTACATCAAAAATTGACATGAGCGCGCGATAAAAGGGCGCGCATGACAATCTAGTTGTAACAAAGTACTGACTGCAGTAAGTCTACCTTTCCGTAATATCTTATAATTAATTAATTATTTTTATTTTTATTTTAACTTCTTAATCTCTATATATAAATATTATCATCGATGGCAATGTAATTTTTCCCAGGATATAATAATGGAAATTTTTAAGACAATTTATTATTGTTTTTAGCATTTTTATCTTAGAATAGAGTTAGAAAGTCCAGGTTTGTTCAAAAAAGTTTCACTTTTTCTTCAAGTTGTATTTAAAACGAGGTGATGATTGATCACCTTTGACAAAAATTATTCTTCGAACAATTTATTATTATTGTTAATAATATACTCTTAGAATAATGATAGAAAATTGCAGTTTTTTCACAGAAGTTTCCACTTTTTGTCTCATTTTCAATTAGTCAGATAAATAATTAATTCAAGTTAATCAAATTAATTATCATTTCAACAATTCATTATTATTTAAAAAATATTAAATTGAATAATGCTAGAAAGTTCCAGTTTTTTATGAAATTTTCAACTTTTTGGCTAATTTTTACTTAGACTGAAGTAATAATTTATTTAAGGCAACAAACATAATTGTCCAAACAATTTATTTTAATTTTCAGTAATATTCCACTTGCCTAATGATAAAAAGTTGCGGTTTTTTCTGAAAATTTTGACTATTTGTCTATTTTTCACTTGGAGTCACTCAATAGTTAAATTAATTCAGCAAAATAATTGTTTAAACAAATTTTTGTTGTTCACAGGAGGAGAGGGATGATATTAAAATATTTGCAGTTCTAAATTTTTTATTCACGCTTTGCAATAAGTTTCTTATTCTAATTCAAAACAAAACTCTTACAAGTCATTCACAGACTAATCCTCCCACCTACTTATAATCATTTCATTCTTTGTTTTTGTCTCTTGTGTATCATTGCTTTTTTTCTTTAAATTAATTGTTTTATACATTGGAAAAAAGCAAAAATAATTTAGTTAAAACAATATTATTTTAAAAATAATTATGTTTAAGGTTCACTTATTATTTTTTCATAAATAAAAAAGCAAAAGCAAAACTGAAGATTTAAAAAAACAATTTTTCAGCATTACTCTAAGAAAAGATAGATAGACCACAACCTTGTAGCACTTATCTAAGATAAGGTAGTTATAAAGAATAATAATTTATTAGAACGGTTACTTTTGCAAAATTAACTATTTGGTCACTCCTAATAAAAAATAGACAAAAGTTAAAAGGTTTAGGAAAACCGCAACTTTTTATCATTAGGCAAAGAGAATATTATGATCAATAAGATTTGCTTTAACAATTAGTACTAGTAGCTTGAATTAAATATCACTTCAGTCTAAGTGAAAACTAGACAGATAGTTACGAATTTAAGAAAAAATTGCAACTTTCTAGCATTAATTAAATTGTATACTAATAACAATAATTATAAATTGTTTGAAGATTTAATTTTTTTAACTTTAATTAATTATTGACCTGACTTTAATTGAAAATTGGACAAAAAATGAAAAATTTTTCGAAAAAACTGCAATTTTCTATTATTATTCTAAGAAAATATTATTAACAATAACAATAAGTTGTTTAAACACTTACTTCTGTTAACATTTTTTCAAATAATAACTCTCTCTTATTGCAAATCAAACAAAAAATGAAATTTTGACGAAAAAACCGCGACTTTCTAACTCTATTCTAAGAGCAAATTGCTAAAAACAATAATAAATTGTTAAAACAATTTCTTTAAAGATCTAGTTTTTGATACAAAATTTTATTAAATAAATCAAAAACAAGTTGCATTTAAAAAAGTGCAAAAAATTTATAATTAGCGCTAAAAACTCGCAAAACCCATTTTTTCACTTATGGGGTTCTTTTAGCACCCTATCAAACAGACATATGGAGGTGATATTTGAAAAATAATATAAGGGGTGATCAAAAAGTATCGGACCCTCCCCCCTATCTGCGAAAATATGCGTTTTCAAAAGAAATGTTTTAGGCAAAAGTTTAAGGGTCTTGAACGAGGATCTGAATGGTGACCTTGAAGCTGACCTTGGCGTTGACCTTCAAGGTTATTTCAAGGTCAAATTTTATTTTTCAAATGGAAACCCCTATTTTTGACACCGACAATCGAAAGAACAGAAAATTGTACGTTCAGATATGCATCAAGGCCATGTGACCCGATGACCTTCGGGGTCGTTTCAGGGTCGTGTAAACTCAAACAATGTCTAGACGGCTAATCAGCAAAATATGCGTCTAAAATAAAATAGTTAAAAATTGTATCTAGACCCGCCGACTAAGGCGGGATCCATGGTAGGTCTCATCAGCCCACGAAAAAACCCCTATGTGGATCCGGTCCGCTAAAGCCAACTCCATTGAAAGTCTAGTCAATCCACAAAAAAAAGGTCGTATGTGGATCCGGCCAGTTAAGACGAGATGGTCTTATCAGACCACAAACAATAGAAC
>JAUELO010011786.1:0-11445 GCA_032357855.1 Amphibolips quercusostensackenii
TGACCACCTCAGCGGAGAAAGTGACAGCAAAAAAGTACCCTTTCTGTGACAAAAGTAATTCCAGAAGCAAGCCAAATGGCCCTAACAGATGTGATTAAACGAAGCAGGGCCGTCTAAACGTCCTGAAGATATATTGACTGAGCGGGTCCTCAGAAAATCCAAAGCCGATTGCGAATAAATACCCAATTAGGAATATTTACGATGAAAAACATTTTTGAATGAATTTCTCCCAAAACTCCTGCAATCCTGAATATCTTTTAAGCTGACTACAATTTTCATAGAAATCCATATTATTTTTACAGTTTGGGAAATGTTTTAAATAGTCCTGGAAAGCTAAGTTCTCAAAATAAAAATTATTTTAAAAAGTTTAAGAATCATTACAACATTTTTATATTGTCTGGAAACCTATCAAAATCCTTAAAAAACTTAAAAATTTTAGTTTTAGGGTGAGGAAATCTATATTTCGTTAAACATTTCTGGAAAACTTTTTAAAACCTGAATTATTTTTAGCATATTTTCAAAACTTCTGAATATCTATTAATCTATTCAAATAATTTAAATTATTCCTACAGTTTAAAAAAAATCCTTTAAATTGAAAGAAGCTGCTTTCAAATTTTCTACAATATCCCTCGACAATTTGGAAAATCTATTTAAAGAATAATCTCAATGTACCGATGAATCTGAAGAAAATTTTCTTATTCTCTGGAACATACAAAACTTTTCCAGAAGCTTGCAAATTTCATTCTGGAATTGAAAAAAACGTATGATTTACAATTTTTTGAAATATTTCCAATCTGTGACTGATTTTTCAATTTTTTTCAGAACTTTTACATTTCTTTAGAAATGATTTGAATTTCTCCTAAAGTTTTTCAATAGAATCTTGCAAAATTGAAAGTATTTTAAATTTTTTAGATTATTTTTTTGACTATTTGAAAAATCGTTTCAAATGTTTAATTGTTTTCATTTTTATCTTAAAAAGCATTATTTAAAATGAAGAAACATTTCTACGTAAACTGAATGATTTTTTGTATTAAATAATGCGTTTAAGATAAAAATGTAAAAATTAAACATTTAAAACGATTTTTTAAATTGTCGAAAAATAATCTAGAAAATTTAAAAGCATATTTTTTTAATTTGCAGGATTTTTTAGAAACTATAAAAAAAATTTAAACTGCTTAAATAGAGATTTAGAAGTTTTCTAGGAACATTTAGAAACATTTCCAAAACTGTATATATTTAATTATTGCACTGCACTCGCAATACAAAACTGCACATTTGGAGCCACTAAACGGCTTTCTCTCTTCATTCGCTTTCAAGATAAAGTTTTTGTTAATAAATCACCGTAAAAGTAAATCAATGAATATTTTTGGATTTTGAAAAATGTATTGCATTTAAGAATGTTGAAAGAATATCTGTCAATTTTTTCAAATTTTTTCTAATGTCGCCCTCTTTCTGGGAACAGGTAAAAGTGGGCCCTTGAAAAAGGAGGCCGGAAACTCCTGTTTTTTGTACGTTTTGCTCTCTAACAATCGACAAAAATTGTCCAGGATAAAAGTGATCATATTGCTTCATTCGAAAGACTTTAAGCTTTAAGATGCTTTTTTTCACACAATTCAGCGATTTTTATGTGCGAGTTGCAATGAAAAGAAGGGAGGGGCCTCGACATTTGGCCCCGACTTTAGCTTGATACAGTAAGAATGACAGAAGAAAATGTAGGTTAATTTCGAAACGGATTTCATACGTTGCAAGCGTTTATTTTATTGTTGGAATGTGCCCTCCATATTGCGTATCGTTTATCTTTTAAACAGTGTGGCTGTAGATCTAATGAACATAAAAAGATATTAAATGAAAGACGTGTACATACAAAATGCAATTCACACTCAGTTAGGCATAATCGTGGATGTTGTGAAACGAGGAAATGGTTTTACAATTGACAGAAACACAACCAGACAATTCTTTGAGAATTATGAAACATTTTTTTCAATAACTTAAGCAATCAGTTATTAAAAAATTTTTACATCATTTTTCAAGTCTTAACTAGCAGTAAACTAATTCACGGCATACACTTTTATAAGACTGCTACCGAGACTGCAGATCTGTTTGCAAAAGAATATAATTAGTTTTTTTATGGCAAAATCAGTGCATAAGATTTTGATTCATGGATCAAATATCATTGATTCTTTTTTCATAACAATTGGTCAGTTATCTTAAGGGGCTCAGGAAGCAAGAAAATAATATCTGAAAAGAGGTCGGAAAAATAATACAAGAAAATCATCTTCAATCAAGATGCACGAAGAATTGTTGCACGTTTTGTTGTGTTCTGCTGATCTTTATTTGTGCAGCTTGAGATATCAGTTTCCCCACATTGAGAGATCACTGCTTCCAGAAGCTAAAGTACTGCTTTTGCATACTACGTGAAATCATTGGATTGAGAAACAATCGAAGTTGTCAATCGGCAAAAAATGGACACGTAGTGCATTTTTTTATAACAATTGTTTGAAGAAGTTGTAACTTTGTTGTTAAATGACAAATTTTTAAACTTATTAATAAAATATAATCACACAAATCTTTTCAAAATTTAAAAAGCTTTTATCACAAAAAAAAAGTTTTAATAGCCCCATTGTTGTCTGGGAGTAAATTATAAATATTTAATATACTATCATATTTACCAATAGAACTAAGGGTAATTGCCAGAGTGAAGACCAGTGTACAAGCGACCGTCATTGTTTCCAAGTAGGTGAAAAACTGATTAATGTATCAATAAAGAAGCTGCTTAATATTGTGACTAACGAATATTCTGGTGTTTCACGACAGATTATGTAATATCTTATATTCGTTATCTCACAGGCTATAAGCGTCAACGTTATCTTACTGAGATATTTGCTTTCAATGAGATATTGTTTCAAGGAGAAAACTTTAAATACTGTATGAGTTGAAGTTGTTCTACAAAATACGATATATATTTACATTTATTTAACTACTCACATCACATGATGTATACTTTTAAGAAAATCAAAAATGTCTCTACTAGTGGTCATTTGACGTCGAATTTCATAATTTTTCTAAACGATTAAACCAATACGTCTAGCTTTGTTTTCGATCCATTTATTCTGTTATAAAGTCATCAGTAATATCAGTATTATATTCTTTAGATATTTAATATCTGAGAATATATGTTAGTGTTCGGTCCTAGTTTAGGGGACTTTTGCGTTTTTCTTATTTGAGGTCAAAATTTATTATTTTTAGGTTTAAGTAAGTGATGATATTGGACCTCATAGGGAATCAATTGGGACTATACTCACGTCCAGACAGTAACTGCAAGTAGGTATATTTTATATTCGAAGAAAAATATAACATGAGTACTTACGGCCTTGTCAAGTGCAGATGCGGTTTTCTCGAAAAACGGGTTTTCGATGTTTCAAGTTTAAAGATTCACAAAAATGCAGTTAACGTGTGTGAATTTAGTTTATCTACTAACACGTGCGAAAATGTTTAAAATGTATCAAAAAATCTGATGCTTGTGTAAGACGACTTCTTTAAACGTAAAATAGTGATAAGCAAACTTGCTTTTAATTAAAAAATCTATGTGTAGTCAAGTTCACGTGTCATGAGCGTTAAAGGCCACAAAAAACTTGATAATTGACAGAACACCTAAATGTAAAATGAATATTCAAATGGGAATATCAGACTATCTATTTATACTTCTAGCTCAAAATGAAAGCGTATTTGAGTCCATAACTCAAGCTTTTCAGTAAAAAGAAATAAATAAAATAGTTTCAATTTTTCTGAATTGCATTTCTACGCTTTTCCCTATACATTTTAATTAATCTAGATTTTATCAGAAATCATCGCCCTTGTGACCGCTGGTCAACAGTAACGACACACAGTGGTCAAAAATCCCAACAATCTGGCTATAATTTATTCATGTCATTATTTTGAGATGAATTTCCTTACTTGGGTGTTTTTGGGGTCGCTGATTATGAATCTGATATTGGTTTTTGGAAAAAATTGCAAATACAAAATGGGGGGACGAATTCCTACAAATTTTAATTTTTTCATGAAAAAAAGGGCCCGATCTAGCAAGATTTTTTTTCTAAACTCTATTTTTATCAACGTAAAATAATATAACAATTCAAAAACCGCAGTACATTGTTGATTAATTTTTAACATTTATCTTTGTCATATTTATTTATGATTGACTATTTTTTCAAGTACCTACATTTACTAGAACAATTCATGTTGTCTTAATGGAATCGATCACTCTATTAAAAAAAAATACACTTTTAAAAATCTGTTTTTTTTCTAGCCGCGACGTGCACATGTTTCGATGCGTTCGACGTCTGTAAACGAGAAAGAAAAAAACAGGTTTAGAGTAGCACCTGTCCTTAGCTATTGAGCTCGTACGATGCTAGGGGTACCACTACACTTATTCAAGTCTTTGAATCTGCCCCAATAAAAAAAGTTTTTTTGCATTATGGCCAGCTTTTTAGAGTTTTGGCCACTATGTGACACCAGCGAGTTAGAGATAAGGGGAGTAGTATAAAATATAATTTATTTACATTCTCATCCTGATGAGAATGTATTGGTTTCATGTATAATTTGACTTAGTCGGTGTTCATCATATCTTTACGTTCTGGGACACCCTGAGTTAAAAAAAAGGATTTTTACAAATGTGTATGTCTGTCTGTAGTCTGTAGGCACGATAACTTTCGGAAACACAATCAGATTGGATTGAGCTTTAACACACTTTATTAAGGCCTGAAAAAAATGACAAGTTCGTTAGCCAGATAATTTGGATACAAATTCAACAACTTAGAGCATTTTGAAAATTGTAAGGAAGATTTTTTTTAAGATTTAAAAATTGTATGTTCGGATATTTTTAGTCCTTAAAAAGTTTAATAATATACTCTCATTACTTTTTTCGATAAGACGAAAATTAGCAGACTTAGAGCATTGTCAAAATAAAAAAAAAATAAAATAAAAGTTTCAAGCTAAACAAGGCACGATTAAGAAAAATTCAATAAAGAAAAAATGGTGCTTTTTGTGAGATCTACAAAAGTGTCATTAAAACTTTCTGAATTTGCTAAAATATAAAATTCAAAGTTTTGTTTGCACAAAAATCAATGAAAAATAAAAAATCTACTTCGCACCGAAACTATGCAAGATTAAAAAAAAAAGAAAAGTAAACAACAAATATGTGCCGAAAGAAGATCCAAGAATCTGTTATTTATTACTTTTTAATAGGATTTGTAGTTTTTGTTTTATTTCTACAAAACAGCATTAAATAAAAAAATTAAAATTTTGGGCCAACGGCGCAAGCAACGACAGAAATAAACCAGCAAAATTTATTAAGCCAAAAAAAGCTACAAATTTTTTATTAATTATTTTCATAGGATCCACAGTTTTTTTAAATGATGAAAAATGACATTATAAATAAACAGTTAATGTTCATATGACATACAGCTCTTCTTTTAAGCACAAACAATGTCATTCAAAAATAGAAAATTGGGCTATTCATCCATAAAACAGAAAAATTTAACTTTAAGCTAAAGGAAGTGAGGTAATACGTGCCCTAAAATTGTTAAAGAATTATAAACCTTTAAAATCTAATGGTTTTTGTTAAAAAATGTTAATTTCTGGTGAAAACCACTAACAAAACCAAAAACGTAAATTATTGAAAAATGTTTAGTCTTTGAAAACAAATAATTTTTCATAAAAAAAAAACCAATTCCGGTATCAGAAACTAACATAAACTCAAATTGTTAAAAACTAAGAATCTTGATAATGATTTTTGTTCCAGATTTCGCGCAGCTACCTGAAGCTTTTTTCTTCTCCACGGCCCTCCTGGTGTTTGTTGTGCTTATTTCTCACTAGGTGCAACACTTTTAAAAACATTTCATGACTTTCAATTTCATCTTTGTCTTTTACGGAATAAGAAATTATTAGGTGGGTAACAAATGATCTCTTGTTTCGATTAACGACGATAATTTCTTATTTGGCATGAAAGCCTCGTTCTGAAAAAAATATTTCCATGACACAAAATCAAAACATGTAAGCAAAATTTTTCAATTTTTTCCACTTAGAGCGATCAATCAATAAGTTGACCGCATTTCCTCTTGAACACAAGTTTTTTTCTTCTACAGAAGTCTTTAAATGCAATTGGCATTTCTCTTTCAGTCATCTAATCAGATTTCACGAGTTTTTAAAGAGAACATTCTAGATATATGGTAAAATCGACTGTTGAAGCAATTATTTCCGGATTCATGCACACATTTTGTATAAATAAATAATAATCAAGTAAGGATCGCTCTTTCAGCTCTTAAATAAAAAATTGTTAACAAAATAGAACATATAATTAGATGTGTTTCGAGTTTTAATCGTAATAAAAACTACGAATCTTGCCGACGTTCCGTGAACATTGTAGTTCACTTCTTCAGGGCTAACTTCATACTAAGTTTTAGGCTAGTCCTAAAGAAATTAATTGCAATGTTCACAAATCATTGGCAAGACCAGCAGTTTTGAACGCGATTAGAACGCGAAACACATCCTTTTATATTTTTGTCATAATGAATCATCGTGAAAGCATTAAACCTATTATTAAAATAGAAAATATGCTTTTTTATTTTGTTCTTACAACCTACTATTGCATTTTCAGTATCAGAGTCTAACTCAATTTCGGTAGCCGTCAAAAATTTTTTTTCATTTATTACGTCAACTTCAAAGAGTATCGTTCATTATCCAGAATATGTTTTTAAATGAAATGAGCCAACGTGTTCTTGACTGTGAGACGTATGGACGTAGATATAAAAGAAACAAGAGGGGTGTCAGACTCAAATTCGGTAAGAATGGCGTAATCTTTTCGGATTTTGCATTAAAGGTTTTGCCTTTTTGCTTCACTCTGTACTCTGCTCGACGTATTTTGAAATATTTGACAAAATACTGCTAGCTCTCTGAACTACTGCAACATGCTCAAGTCACCTTGTAGCGGGAAACTATTCTGGGCATATATTGCTGCCCGTGATTCTTACATAATCTCCTCGAGGATCAGGTTAATCAAAAAATAGATGACGCCTCAATTAACTAAACATAGACAATTCCTATTCGGTTACCTAATTGCCTATTTGAAAAGTGCCATGAAGCGAGTGAAGGCAGCAAGAGCCAATTTCGAGAAAAGTTGTATCATTTGGAGCTTCTTTGATGTCGTCTTTCAAAATTGATAAATTTTAAGTTACTATTTGGTCTATCCATACGCATTTAAAACATTCATTTCATAACACATGCTGCCAGTGACCCCATGTCAACTTCAACAAGATACTCTGCTTCGTCGAAGTCTGTTACATAATACGTACAGGGCTTAGTAACAGTTCCAAGGTAGATCTATCTATTTTGATTCGGCCTCAAAGAGCCATGAAATTTCATAAATGCACACACATAAAAAACTGGGAGTAATAAATGTAGCAGGTAATGTGTGAGGTGGAATAACAAACAGCAGGGTAAATGAGACTGGAGTAAACTCACTATCGTAAATCGCAGATATCTCCGGCAGACTACTCTAAAGGCAGCACATAACGGGCCTATAACGACGGAAAGCTTACCTCAGTTGGAAGTAAATGAGATTCCCGTTAAACACTAATAAAATATAACAGGAACTCCTCGGGCCATGTCAATTTAAAATCAAATGCATGTTCAGCAAGGTCTCTTGAAGTTCTGAGCGATCCCTTTTAAACTGTCAAACTTATCCGATCCGTACCTGGAAAGTATGGGAAAAGAAGAAGGAACCGATCACGAACAACAGAACTAAGATCAAAATAAAATTAAAAGGTTAAATTCCCCCCCCCCTAACCCAAAAAAGTGCTTTAGCTTGCTTACTGATTCAGCAGTGTGATTAGAGGCTATGCCCCCGACATTAAAAGTTTCAAAAGTGTGGCCTGGGCCAGTACGCATTATGAGACGGAGCAGCACGAGCCATACAGAAGCAAGTCAAAACCCTTTCAGCAATAGGATATACCGGGGTATATGACAATCCCGATTGGTAGAGGCTGGAACTTTTCTAACGCTATGGCCATAAGAATTGTTCTCTTATTCTCTGGTTTGTCTTTGTAACACCCTTTGGTTCCCTTATATGTAATGCTGTCGTGATATTCTAAAGTTATTCCTTGTTTTAGGTTTTTGGGTGGTACTTTGAGGTTGCCATGACAAATGGTAATGTTCGTGTCGCCAGCCCGGAATATTTTGTTCAACAGCTTACTCATTTCATTTTGAGGGAAAGTTTATAAGTAGAGCTTAAAATAATCAACCAAAAGGTGCTGCGATTGTAATTTCTTGAATCTAAACACAGATTCCTTAGTCCAAACCTAACATCGTTTTAAATCGTGTCTTCAAAATCGTTATGTTTAATAATCATCGAGTATACCTTGAAACGGCCATTGTCCTAAAGGTATCAATTTGTAACGTGATAGAAGGTTGTATGTTGCGCATAAAACAACCTAATTGACTTTTAGAATTAGCAAAAAAAGTCGGGTTCGTCGGAGTTTTATTTTGATTCCCCGTGAATTTATATTACTTTTCTTCTTCCGGCATAGTGTACATTTATTATTTGCTAAAGGCCATAGAGAAAGTTAGACTCAAACAATACATATATTGATTAGCGTATATTTATCGCTAGAATGTTCTGGTAACTCAAAACAGCAGCATAAATGCTATAATTTTTCAAATATTCCTTTCCGAAGCGCATCAGATATTTTTCTTAAAATCATTGCAACATCTGCAGAATATATTTTATGCTATCACAATGATTCATCAGAATAAAATAAAAGGATTTTCTTAGGTTTCAATGGTGTTCAAAACTACAAGTCTTGCTGACATTTCGTAAACATTGCCTAAAGAAATGAAGTGCAATGTACACGAAACGTCGGCAAGATTCGTAGTTTTGCACACGATTGAAACTCGAAAATATCCTTTTATTTTATTATCTTTAGAACTTTCTGTATCTGTATCTGTATTATCTTTTAGTACTTTTTGCGACAATTTTCACACTTTAATACAAGAACTTCATAAGTAAAAATAACTCCTACTTAAAATTGAAAACGATCTTGTCTCGATCTTGCTAATAATTATAATCGAACTTTGTTAAAAGTGTCATAGAGGCTCTTTATTTTTGAGCAAGTTTTAGCTTAACGAAGCAAAGATTTAAATAGCGTTCGTTAACAAATGTTATAGGCGTTGACTAACTTTTCAGATTGTAATAGGACTGTCCTTGCCACACAAAAAGTGGTCGTGGTTTTTAATATCACTTTGAAGATCTCATGTAACTTGAACATAAGTACACTTATCATTTTGTTTCTTTCAGAAAAGCTAGTGAACATACAAATTATTCGTTTTTAGTCAATTACGATGATCGGGCATTCAGGGAGATTTTACTTTTATTTTGAGTTAATGCATTCTCTTGTCCGTTTGTCCTATATCACTGTGCAACCGTTTCTGTCTATTGTAGTATTTCTGTAATTATCAAGTGCTATTAAAATTTTCCTTCTCATCTTATTCCGTATTCCTAAAATTTAAAAGTTGCATCTTGAATATTGCTACTCACGATACCATTTTTGTGCTAGACGGCAGCAAATATTTTCTTTTAATTTCTACATCCGTCTCGTTTTGTATATCTGTCTTATTACTGTTTGGAATAAAAGCGTCGGATGCGTAGAGGAGAAGCACTCAAAAAACAAGGCAAAATTACAAGTAGTCAAGAAAAAATAAGCGACATTGCTTTTTCTTAAAACTTCTTTCATGGGCAAAGACGAATTTAGAACTTCCCCGAGACCTTGTCAATTTCTGGTCTTCTGGGTGTCGGTGTGGAACTGATCGAACGAAATTTTGCGTGCACAGTCACTTTGATTCTTAGTAGCAAAATATTGAATTAGAAACTTGTACTAGTCATTAAACTTACGTATGAAGGTAATGACAAAAAATTTTAATTGACTCAGGAGTTAAAACTGTTGGAGGCGGATTACAAGTTCGTTTATCCTTGAGTTTTTAGTCTAAATCAAAACTAGATTTAATGATTCCACGATGATTCATCATAATAAAATAAAAGGATTTTATTACTTGTTTCAATCGTATACAAAACTACGAATCTTTCCGACGTTTCGTGAACATTGCAGTTCACTTCTTCAGGGCTAAGCTGAAGTGAACTGTAATGATCACGAAACGTCGGCAAGATTTGTAGTTTTGCACACGATTGAAACCTAAAAAAATGCTTTAATTTGATTGAAATTGATACTGTTATTCATTTAAGTTGTGATACAAGTCATTTAATATGGGTCATTCAGACAAAGAAAAATTATCCGTACAGAAAAATGGTCAAATTTGAAAAATAGGTAAAAATGACTTCTTTCACATATAAATTTGTAACTTTTTTATCTTTCAATATTTTTGCTAAAAAAAATATGCATACTCTTAAAATGTTACGTTTTATAAAAAAATAGTCCTATGGTGGCCGCTAAAAAAAGGTATTTTTTTTGAGAAATGAATTTAGGAATCTTAGTAAAAAATACAACTGATTTTGCCGTAGAAAACGTCTTTATTTATTACTTATTGATTTATTAAAGTCAAAAATTTGTTAGAATCTTATGAATGAAACTTCTTTTAATATAAAATAACATTATATAGTGTTCTTTTACGCAATCGACACAGAACAACAGGCTATGCTCCTTGCAGATCGGGCGGTATGATAAAGAGCAAGGTTCTCGAACGCAGGCAGTACGCCATCTGATAAGGGTGATTTTAATACGGTCCTTACAAAAAAAATCCAGTAGCACGTGATACGTTGTACTTATTTTTTCGAACAAATGTTTGGGCATTGAAAAAAAATTTTATAAAAGATGAAAAATCGAAAAAAGGACATAGCTGTCCTCATGGGGTCCGTGCGGGCACCACTCCTGTTTCCACGACCGCCAAGTCAATACTTACGTGTTAGGGACTAAGTATGGTACTCGAGAATCTCCACTGCACATCTTGCGAACGAAAAGTGGCACCACAGACCTAATTTCAGAACCATAAAGGTTCTTAGGTTGTAAGTGATAAGGCCTGGGGCTTCTCTGCTCCCTTAAGACCAGCTGAGGGTTAAGCATAGAAAATTTCCTATATGACGTTGTAATGTCAGTATTCTTTTTTTAGTGTTTCTTTTATTTTTATTTTAGATTATTCTAATTTATCTTATATCACAAGGATCTTAATTTTAACAGTCACGGGATCTACCGTGAAAATAGAATTATTGTTTTTAATTATGGTACACGCCCTCAGGAATCATGATATATTGACTGTTTAGTATATTTATCAGTTAAAAGTAATATCTTAATCTGAATTTGGATCACGAACAATGTTATATATTATTTACACATTTTCTTACTTCAAAAAATGGTGCAATTAATGGTCGTTCACACGTGGATT
>JAUELO010011801.1:0-11445 GCA_032357855.1 Amphibolips quercusostensackenii
GTGATTTATCTCGTTTGGTCAAAAAATTCTAGTATTTGGTTGAAAATTTAATTATTTAGTTAAAAATTCATGTGTTTATTGAAAATTATAATTTTGATAGAAGTTGAACTATGTTATTTTAAAATCTTTTCTTTTTCTACTAAATGAATTTTCTCAACAAAAAATTTAATTATACGATTTTTAGTTGAAACTTCAAGTATTTTATTCAAAAAATCGTCCCTTTTCATAGGATTTTTTTTTTGGTGTTAAAAATTGAGAATTAACCTTTTTTCGTTAAAAATCGGACTAATTTGTTAAAAATCAATTTTTTGTTGAACACTAATTACTTTTGGAAATTTTTTTGGAAATTAGTATTTTTAATAGAATTTAAAAGTTTTCTATTTAAGTTAAAATCATTTTTTGTTGAAATATTAACTATTACATTTTTTTAGTTGAAAATGTATCTCTATTAAAAATTTTAGTTTAAAATTTAACTATTCAATAGTGAATTAATTTCTATATGAAATATTTAAATTTTCAGGTTTGAAATTCTACTGATTTGTTAAAAGTTTCTCCCTTCGGCTTGAGAATTTGATAATTAAGTAGAAAAGTCATATAATTTGTGTTAGCTTCAACTTTTTTGCTAGAAATTATTTTATTTAGTGAAAAATTCACCTTTTTCCGCTAAAAATTAATTTTTTCATCTGAAAATTTATTTTTTTGTGTAAAAATTATTCTCTTCAGTGGAAAGTTAGTCACTGGAAGTTTGTAAGATTACCTCTCCGGTTGAGAATTTAACTATTTTGTTGAAAATTTGCTTCTTTTTCTAAAAATTAATTTTTTTATCTGAGAATTATACTGTTTTTCTTTTTGTTAATTTTTTTTTCTTTTCAAGTTGGAAATCTTAACTATTTAGTGGAAAATGCATGTCTATTGTTGAAAATTCTTCTTTTATGGTAGAAATATAACTGAAAATGAAATTTAATATAGACGTGTATATTAAACGTAATAATTATATTATTTTTATATTCAATGGGTCAAAAAAATATTCTTTCACAGTAGTAAAATTTATCTAAACCAGACACGTATCTTTTGTTCATCTAAATAAATAAATTATTGCGTTGCATTTCCTTGTCATTTGAAGATTGTGAATAATTATCATTCTTCCTAGCTTTCTTCAAATAATCAGAAGGCAATGCTTTTAAATCATGCGAGGCTACATAATGTTTATATTTTTACAGTGTGACCTTCTCATTATTTAAAAAAAATCAAAAATCTTACAACACTGCTTTATTTTTTTAGAGTTTCCTGTTTTTCACGTTTTACATTTTTATTAATGTTTTCATTATTTTACAGTCATAAGTACATGAATTTATACCATGGAAATCAAATGAACGAAAATTTCATAAAATTTTGTAAAGTGGTGTTAATTTTCCACTAATCTTTGCCTAATCGAAAATTAGAAAAAAGCAGCGCAAAAAGACCCTGAATGTGTATGATTGATTTGAAGCTGATTGATTTCCTGGCATTTCAAAATTATAAAAAATTTGTATTGTTTTTAACTTTAATCAAATAATTACCAGGAAATGTTCTTGAATTGAAGATAAGCTGAGTCGCGCTTACAATTTCACAACAAGACGTTCTTATTATTCCAACGAAATTAAGAATGTAACATCATAGCCTTATTTGATTAAACTTTTTTTTTTCGAAGGGTTTTCATTTTTACAACCTTTTTCTATAAATTATATAAAATTCTAAAAAAAATGAATTTTTTTGTATTAAGCAATTAATTTCCGTGCTTACCGAATAATCTTTAATGGCTCACTTTCTGCTAATGAAATCCGTGAAATTTCATTAGTAATCTATCCAATTTTAATAAAACACATGAAAAAATTTTTGGTTATTTTTGAAATTATTTTAAGTAATTTAAAACTAATGTTAAAAATGTAAGGTTACCTCATAATATATTCAAGTATAATATTAATAATCAATGAAACAAAGTTTCAAAATGTTTTAAGAGGATGAAAATATTTCTTAAAATTTGTGGGAAAATTTTAACTGATTTTTTATTTTGATACATTAATTTTAAGAGAATATTTTAAACAACTTTAAAACATTTTTAAATATTTTTAAAAATATTGTAAATATCTAAAAGATCTAAGGAAAATTTATCAATCTTGAAAATTTTTCAAAAACTTTAGAAATAGCTTGAGTCAGTTTAAAAGATATTTTCAAAAATTCTTAAAGTTCTAAATCAATAAATCTTTATTTTTTCTAATTTTTTCCAGAATCTCATAAAAATGATATATTTATATAACTTTAAAAACAAGTTAACAAATAAACTTCAGAAATGAAAGTTTATTTGAAATTTTTATTTCGCATTCAAAACTGTGTGTCTCTTAAATTATAATTCGTGTGAATTTTTTTTACTTTGATGACTAAAAAATCTTTTTTCGTTAAAAATTGAACGATTTGGTTGAAAATTGGTATTTTTGGTTTGAAAATTAATAAATGTTTGTTAAGAATTGCACTATTTCGTTGAAAATTCTTTGTTTTTCGTTTAAAATGGAACTGGTCAAAAATTAATCTTCTTTGATTAAAGATTCATTATTTCAGTTGATAATTCATAATTTCAGGTGAAAATTCATCTTTCCGTTTGGCAGTGTAACTATTTCGTCTTTTGAGGATGAATACAACTTTTTTTTTAGATTAAAAAAATATCAAATTAATTTTCAATTAAAAAAAAAAGATTAGTTTTTAACCAAAAAAAAATAGATAAATTTCCAGTTAAAAAAATTAATTTTTCACCAAGAAAACAAATTTAACCAAATGAATGAATGAACGAATGAATGAATCTTCAACTGGAATAGTTTAATTTTCAACGAAGAAGATGTATTTCAAACAAAAAGATTAATTGCTGCAAAAAAGAGAAATTTTCAACAAAATACATGAATTTTCACATAAAAAATGTATACATTTTCAGTTGGAAAAATAAGAATTTTCAACCAACCAAAGAAAAATAATTTTAAAAAAATTGTGATATTTTCGAACATAGTGATTGATTTTCAAGTAAGGTAATGAATCTTCAACTGGACAGTTGAATTTTAAACCAAAAATATGAATCTTCGACTAAAATGATGATTTTTTCTATAAAATAAATAATGTTTTATCAAAAAACAATAAATTGTCATCCAAGAAAATTAATTTATACCAAAAAAAAAGAATTTTCAACGAAAAAAAGAGATGAATTTTTTAATAAGATCTCATTTTTGAACCATGCAATATGACCAAGTTTTATAAAACATTCGATCGAGTTTAGAGACATTTGAATGTTTTCAAAAAATTTTAAATTAATTTAAATCTTGAAAGCATTTGAAAAGAGTTTAAAAAAACTTGTATTTTTTTTAAATTTGAAGCTTCTCAAAGATTTTGAAAGGTTTCACGATAATAAAAAAATTTCTTTAAATTTCTAGCGAAATTTAAACTGACCTGTTATTTAAAAAAAAACAAATCTTAAAAGAAAATTTTTCTAAAATTTCGAAAAAAAATGTGGACGAATTTAAAGAAAAAATGTTCAAAATGTTTAATTATCAAGATTATAAAGTTTTATAAAAAATTCCAGTAAGTTTGAAAGGTATTTAGAAGTTTTTAAAAGATTTAAAATTAATGTGAAAATTGCAAATATTTCCAAAAAGCTAAAAAAATTACATTTATGAATATTTTGAAATAAAAAATTTAAAGCTTCACACGGATTTTGATAGGCTTCACGATTTTAAAAAAATTCTCTTAAAATTTATAGCATAATTTGAACTGGTTTTTTATGTTAAAAAACTAATTTTTACAGGATATTTAAAAAGACTTGAGAATATTTGAAACGATTTTTTTAATTTTCAAAACAGAATGTAAAAGATTCAAAGATTTTATTTATTTTTCACATTTTGAAAATTTTTTAGGAAAATCAGAATATTTTCAAAAAAGAGATTACGAAAAAAAATGTATTAATTTAAATATTTTGGAAATGATTAAAAAATAATTTAAGAAATTTACAAAAATTTTAAACAAAAATGTAAATTTCCTAAGATTTGGACAAATATTTTAAAACTTTTTATCAAGTTTGAAAGGCGTCAAGAAAAAAAAATTTTAAAAGGTTTAACACATATAATAAAATTTCTACAAATGTCCGAAAACATTTGAAAGATTTGAGGGGAATTTTCTCAATTTTCTCAATTTCTAGAAAATTTTAGGAATAATTCGAGTTAGTGTAAAAGATATATATATTTAAAACTTCTGGAAGACCTGAATATCTTCTAAACTGTCTCGAATTTTTTGTAAAGCTTTTTGAATATTCTGTAAAATAAAGAATAAAAATTATACTTTTCCTACACATCTGAAATCTTCAAAAATCTTTTTTAATTTTTTCAAGAATCTTACGTAAATGATATTTATATAACCTTAGAAACCAATAAGCAAATAAACCAAATATATATATGTATTCGAGAATTCAATTTTTTATTAAAAACCATTTATCTCGTCAAATTATAATTTTGATGAAATTTTTTTGTCCCACTTTACTGAAAATTTTTTTTTCAGTTAATAATTAAACTATTTTGCTGAAAATTCGTCTTTAAATTTTGAAAATGCAACTGATTAAAAATTAATCCTTTTTGATTGATGATTCAACTACTTCGTTAAAAATTCATTTTTTAAATTAAAGACTTATCATTTTAGTAAAAAATGTATATGTTTGTTGACAATGTCACTATTTAGTAGAAAATACATCTTTTTCCGTAGAAAATTCATCTTTTTTGTTAAAAATTAATTTTTTTGTGTTAAAAATTGAACTGTTTTTTAAAAAATTTGTCCTCTTTTTCGGTTTAAAATGCAACTAATAAAAAATTTTTTTTTAAGGATTCAGCTGTTTTGATAAAAATTTGTCTTTTTTGGCATGAATTTAACTGTTTTTTATTTTCATTTAGAACCTCTTTCAGATGAAATATCATTCATGTTATCTAAATAATATATTCAATATTTTAATGATAATAATCAATGGAACAAAAGGATCCAATTAGTTTCATATACAAAATTTAATGTGTAGATCTTTGAAGATTTCGAAAATACAGAAGCTTTTTAAGGTAATAAAAAAAATTCTTAAAATTCCTTAGGGAATTGAAACTGATTTTTTATATAAAAAAAAAATTTCAAAAGAAAATTAACGAAGATTTGGAAACATTTAAAATGATTTGTAAAATTTTCTGAACAGAATCTGGAAGACTTGGAGGCAAAATTTACAAAGGTTTCAAAACATTTTAAACTTTAAACTTCAATTCAAATATTTTCAAAAGATGTCTAGAAGATTCAAAGTTTTAGAAATAGTTAAAAAAATTAAAATTATTATTAAAAATATCTAGAAGATTTAAATGAAATTTTCTTAATTTTAGAAGATATTTCGAAATATAAGCATTGGTTTTATTCAGTTTGAAATATCTCCTGCAAACTTTCAGGAGTAATAAGGATAGTAAAGATAGTAAAAAGGATAGTAAAAAATATTTTTTAGAGTTACTTTGATAACTGAATCTGATTTTTTATTTGGAAAATTAAATTCCAAGAGAAAACTGACAAAAATTTTAAAAGACTTTAAATGATTTTTAAAATTGTCTAAACAGAATCTGAAAAATTTAAAGGCACTTATTTTTTATTCTTTAGAATTTTAAAAAATTTGGTGGAAAAATTAAAATAATTTTAGAAGACTTGAAAGATATTTATATAAAAATACTTAAATGTTTCAAAATATCTAAAAAGATTTCTACAAATATTGAAAAAAATCTTGAATATTTGAGGGCAATTTTTTTGATTTTTGAAGATTACTTAAAATTTCTGGAATAATTTTAGTCAGTCGAAAATATATTTATTTTAAAAATTCCTGAATGCTATACATATCTTTAAACTGGATTAAAATTTTCTTAAAATTTTGAAAAATCACTTATTATGAAAAAATTATACTTTTTTGACATACCTGAAATCTTAAAAACGCTTTTAGAATTTTCTCAAGAATCTTAAGAAAATGGTGTTTTTACAAACTTAAAAACAAATGATCAAACAAACCTGAAAAGGAAAATTTATTCAAAGTTTTTATTTTGTATTCAAAATTATTTAATCCATTTTTGTTCATAATTCTGCAATTATGTTAAAAATTCGTCTTTTCTGTGAAAAAATTCATTTATCTTACTAAAAATTCACATTTTCGTATTAAGAAAATTGAACTGTTTCATAACAAATTCGTCTGTTTTTAGAAAAACTCTTTTTTGGTTAAAAATGTAAATTGCAAAAATTTGTCTTTTTTGACATGAATTCAAATGTTCTATTTTTAATTTGAAACTGAAATATTTTTAGTTGAAAAAATTATTTCATGTTACATGAATAACATATTCATAATTTAATAATAGTAATCAATGGAACAAAGGTGTTCAGCACTTTCAAATAAAAAATTTAATGCTTTCCAGCTTAATGAAATGTCAACCGGAAATTTAATAGTTAAATTTTTGAAACATTGATTTAAAAAAAATAGTAACATCTTTAAACAAAGTGATAAATTTTCAACTAAAAAAGTCAAATTGAAAAAAAAAATTAATTTTAACAACAAAAAATTTTACAAAATATTCAAAATTTCAACTAGAATGGTTAAATTTTTAGCAGAGGTAATTAGTTTCCAGCCGAAGAAAACAACAATTTTTAACAAAACAGATTATTTTTAATTAAAATACATAAATTTTCGGTTTAAGTTATAAATATTCAACCAAAAAAATTAATTTTTAACAAACAAGTTTAACTTTTAACCAGTTACTTAAATTCTAGTTCCAAAAAAGATGAATTCTGAACAAAAAATCTACTATTTGATATTTCAACCAAAATGTTTAATTGTCTACAAAAAATGACAATTTTTTCAATAAAATATATAAATTCTCAACCAAACTGTTAAATTTTAAACTAAAAAAGATCACTTTTTAACCAAGTTGTTAAATTTTTAACTAAAGAAGATCAGTTTTCAAACGAAAATGTTTAAGTCAAATTTTTAGTTTGAAAAATAAATTGTCCAAAAACAATTTTAAATGAAGGAGTAGAAATTTTTTTAACTGGAATGGTTAAATTTTTAACCAAAAAAATGTATTTCAACCAAAAAAGAGGAATTTTCAATCAAATTAATAGATTTTCAACTAAAAAAGGTAAACTGACAATTAAAAATTGATTAGATAAATTTTCAGTCAATAAAATTAGTATTCAATCAGAAAGATATTTTTTTACTTAATAATGGAATATTCAATCGAATCAGTTGAATTTAAATTTAAAAAAACTAATTGTTAAACAAGAAATAATAAACTAATTTTCAAAAAACAGTATCATTTTCCAACAAAGTGAATTATTTTTATAAAAAATGATAAATCTTCAACTGGAATAGTTAAATTTTGAGCCGAAAAAAGACAAATTTACAACTAAGAAAGATAACTTTAAAGTCAAAAGTTAAATATTCAAATTTTTAATTAAAAAAAATTAATATTTAACCAAAGAGATGATTGCCCCAAAAATATAATGGACATTCAACTAGAATAGTTACATTAAAACAAAATTCCACAAAATACTTTAAGTTTTAATTAGAATAGTTAAATTTAGTATTGTAGGGCATGGCAATAATTTTGAGATTTTCATCCTATTCAGTCTGATTTTCTTTCATAGTGGTTTTTATTAAATTTTTTACGGCAGAGGGTGTTCTTTTCAATGATCCATTACTTAGTGGATAAAAAGCTCTTCTTTGAATGTGTTAATTTTTGAATTATTTTTTTATAACCATTTCATTAACTCGATTCAAAATTCCATCTTTGTGAGATTCAAGAGAATTGTAGAATTTAATGTTGATTATTTTTTTGTCTTTTAGAACTATTTTGTGTGATGTCGATTTTGTGCATGAAATGTGTTAATTAAATTAGAAATACTTGTTTTGCTTTGTTCGCTTTTTGATAATTTCGTTTGTTTGCGCTTAGAGGGAATTGTTTCGTGGTTATCTTCTTCTTCTTCTGAGGAACTTATTGGCTTAGTATCAGATCCTGATAGACTGTAAGGAATAACTTTGCATTTTTTTAAAAATATTTTTGTTCTGCTTTATCATTATTATCGTTATAATTTTTTGAAACAATCATTAGTTCATTATTAGATCCTGAAAGAGTGGATTTGTGAATTTGAACTGTGTTCATGGGATTGGAGTTTTTGCTGACGCTGTTTACTTCTATCGTTGAATAGTTTGAACCAAGGAAATTCTTGATAGAGCATCAGCCGCTGTGTTTTCTTAATCCTTTGTATAATCGGTTTCATATTGATATTTTTTTTTACTGAGTCCCCAATCTAGAAGACTTAATGCTAGATCTTTTACGATCATGAACCATATTAGTGCTTGACGATCAGTTTTTATTTAAAATTTTTTTCACAATAAGTAGTGTCATAATCGTCGGATTGACCAAACAATAGCTGGAAATTCTTTTTCACTTGCTGTAAAATTTAATTCTGGTGGGTTTAAAGTTCGTGAAATATAGTAACAAGGATGTCCTTCTTGTGATAAAATTCAACCGAGACCAACGATTGAGGCGTCGATTTTTCAAGTGAATCCTTTACTAAAATCTTGATAGCGTGAAACGGGTGCCGTACGAAGACATTGTTTAAAATTTTGAAATGCTTATTTGCAGTTTGATGGTCGTTCGTGAATTAAGTCCACTTTGGTCAATTCTATCAATGGTAAGCAATTGTTGGAAAATGTTTAATAAATTTCCTATAGTAACCAGCGACTCCGAGAAACTCCAGTTGGATTGTTTGACGTTATAAAGTTTGCAGGCACATCTAATTTTTTTGGATTTGGTTTTTTTCTGTATTTTGTGGTAATGTGTCCTAAATATTTGAGTTCAGGTTTCAAAAACTCTTATTTTTTGGTTGTGATTTGAATCCAGTATGACTAAGGCGCTTGAAAAGTGTGATCATGTTTTTTTATTTTCTTGTATTGTTAAGTGAAACATAACAATATCATCTGAATACACAAAACCAAATTTTTCCTATTAAACCTCGTGATGCGGTGTTCATCATACTCTAGAATGTAGCGGGATAATTTTTGAGACTGAATGGCATACATGCATATTCAAAATGCCCTTCTGTTATCGAGAATGCAGTACATTTTTTTTAAATCTATGTCTATTGGAATTGGATAAAAGCCATAGCTCAAATCAAAAGCAGAAAAAAATTTTGCTTACCCTAAGTGATTGATGATGTCATCAACTAAGGGTAAGGAACATGTGCCTTAATCCGTTTCTTCATTTAGTTTTGTGAAACCAATGACGATGCGCCATTTTACCTGACGCATCCATTTTCTTTGGTGCAATCCATATCGGTGAATTGTAGGATGAATCTAAATTACTGCATGCATATCTTTGCTATTGTACTCCAACGTAACAAGCCTTACGGTTCGTTTGAAGATCTGAATTTTATCACTATGAAGGAGATGAACTTTTTTAATATAATTTCAACGTTGTATTTGTTAAGCTGTAGTTGTAAGAATGTCGCCAAGGGATTCCAATAGTTCCATCATCAAGTAAAGGAAACTTATTAGGGACGATGTGTCACATATGGTCCTTATTCTGAAATTAAGAGTTTGCTTGTTTTTAAACTTCGTGTTCCACTATCGACCAGTAACCAACTTGTTCTTGTTGTTCCATATATGTTACTGACATGGAATAGACTCTTCCTGATACATCATTATATAATCCAAAAGTAATTCTTTCTGTAAGCATCAAGAGGTTATCCTTAACATGGTCTAATGAAATTTTATGTTGCCTTATTATTGTCTTTTCCCCTTAAAGGATCAATGGTTCGAATTATGTCTTTTGCGGGTACAAAACTTTATTTCTATTTCCGCTGACCTTACTTGACTCAAACCGTCACGCTTGTCTTTCATGCGGTGCATTGACACTTGCGTCACTTGCGTTTTCTATAACCAGATATACTATCGACGATCTTACGGATGAAACGTCTTCTGAATCCGCAAGCGTATTAGAGTTTCGTGCTAGTTCTAGGATTTTTGCAACTCCTTTTGCATTTTCTGTATTTAGGAGCTTAATTTCCTTTTTCAATTTGAAAAAATTTTGTGAGCATCTCCAAATTAGAAAGAATTTCCTTTAAGATTTCGGTATCAGCAGGTAGCGTTGTAGCTTTTTTTAGTCATTTTGGGAGAGCTAGGGATAAACTATTATTTCAAACATAATGTCTTCTGATCAACAAATTTATTCTTGATGAGATATTCAAAAAAATTATTCCAAATGAAAAATAGTTATCGACGAATATATCAGGTCATTGTGTCGTGTCTCGCGTTCATAAGTTCAAAATATTTAATTTTTTTAAATTCTTTACTTGAGCTATTGCACAAGATCAGAGTGAAATTCCTAATTTATGGAAGGAACTAGAGCTCTATTAGCAACAAATATTCTACACAAAGAAAATTTTAGTATTAATATTTTTTTTTATTGCACATCCATAATTGAAATAAAATATACAAATTTAGGGATAATCGAGGTACGGTTGGAAAAAGTCGAATAGTGCCTATTAAAATGCAGACTAATATCTCTGATTGGAATAAATCGTAAAAATATCAGAGTCTTACATAAAAAAATTACAGCATTTCTTAGTTGCTGTATTAAATTTTGTTACGGATTCAATTAACGAAAATTGGTATATTGCTTTGGAAGAAGCGAAACAAACGCTTTGCAATCTTTCTGAAGCACTATACCAAAAATGGGGCTCACGTGATCTTGCGTTTCACGCTGACGCATGACAAAAAGAAAGACGGGTGGAAGTGTATGAACGTACACTATTTCATAGACTACAAATACTTCTTAATATACATATTTGCATATGCTTAGACGGCGCTCGCTGGCTACAGTGGTTATTTACAAAACCTTTACTAATACTTATACGCATACATAAACCTATCTTACATCTATGAATCGCACGCATTACGCTGAGACTCAAAATTCGTTCTGCCCTTATATACTAACGAGCGATGTATCGCTACATGTGAGGAACGAATAGTGCTGGGTAAAAAATTTGTAGTGACCCGGATTTCATACAAAATATATATATAATGACATAAATTGCTAGAATTAATGTTTAAAAATATTTTTTAGAATTAAGCGACAGTTTTGGCGTTTTAGTTTTTTCTTATTTTGGTAAACGTAATAGTAATTATCAACTCATTTAAGAGAATAGCACGGAATTTGCTTCATATGAAAAGAGGTAACCTCCATATTGTTTAAGATTGTGGGATAGTAGGAATCGACTACATGGTTGTAGTAATTTAGTATAGTATGAATCGAGCAAAATGTTTCTACTTCTAATACTGGAGTATAGTCTATACTCCATGGTGTCAACATTGTCAAGTTC
>JAUELO010011833.1:0-11443 GCA_032357855.1 Amphibolips quercusostensackenii
TGACCATTTCGCCAAAAACTCAACGCATATCGTTCCACAACCACCATATTCGCCTGATTTGGCTCCGTGTGACTTCTGGCTGTTTCCCAAACTCAAAAGACCACCGCGAGAACACCATTTTGACACGATTGAAAAGATACAAGACAAATCGAAGAAGGCTTTAAGGGTAATTCCGTAAAATCAAATTTAACAAGTGTTTCGACGATTGGAAACAAGGTTGGCATAATTGCATTATATCGGGAGGGGATTACTTCAAAGAGAATGAAATTGACTTGGATGAATAAATAAAGATTTTTCAAAAACTATCAATATTATCAAAAACCTGAAAATTGATTTTTCACACCTATGTCCCTTTTCACGCGGCACGTCACATTTGATTAGCCTCAAGGAATACTTAAGGACAGGGATGGCATAGATGTTAATGGCTCTGATTTTGTTGGCCGAGTCAAGAGAACTTTTCAGAACCAATCTGAGCCAAGAAATACCAGAGTATAAAAATCCTTATTTTTTTTGCAGAGGAAAAACTAATTATTGTATTAATGAAAAATGAACTTAACACTATAACAAAGAGATATTTTTGTTTTTTATTAGATTATATAGTGTGACCTATATTCGTTATCCTATAGATTGAAGCATAAATTTATATTATTAATATTAATTTTTATGCACAATTTTACGTGAGTAGAGAAAATAAACAAATCATTTTTTTCGCTAATAAGATATAATGTAACACAAATTTATTCGATTTCATAAGTTTATTATTCATAATTCAAGTATTTATTAATCTACCTGCGGAAATATCAGAATGAAAGTGTTTTCAGAGTGTTATATGAAAAACTGTTTAAAATTACTTTAAAATGCCAAAGTTTAATATTTGCTTATAAATTTGTTTACAACCATCACAATATTAAATATTGGCATATTTCTATCATTTGACATCACTTATCACCTGATATCAACAACATTTCTTAAGAAAAGATTTTTCCGAGAGAGAATTACCCAGTATGGCATATGTTTATAAAAGTTGTTATTGAAGGTAAAATCTGTTCATGTTTAATTATGAACTTTACTAGAAAATCGATTTTAAAATAATGGCAACAATTTTCAGTGAGCATAAAAAATATGATTCAGAAAAATTTTCAAAACTGACATTTGCCCTGAAAATAGTGTACAATGATGTTAGCAGCAAAAATGTGTAACTTTCAGGAATTTTTTAAAGCTCACATTTTTGAAAATTTTTTGGATAAAAGGAATTATTTTAAATGCATAATAGTAGACTTTTACCAAGAATTTAGATTTGTGTAAGAAGTGAATTCGAAAATAGTTGTTGCACATGCCTAGTACCAGTCAGCCCGACTTCAGATTTTCAAAATTCGCATTTTTTCAACTTTGAATGTAGTAGCTTAAAAAAAGTATTTTTCTTTATCAGTTGTAGATTCTACAATCTGATGAAAAATGTATGTATATCATTAAAATTGAGTTTTCCTGTTGAAAATTAGTTAGTTTTCGTAGCTGAAAATTTAACTCTGCTATTTTCGATCAAAACCATATCTTTTTTGTTGAAAATTTAACTACATGTTTAAAAATTCATGTCTTTCCTCAGAAATCCATTTGTTTTGTTGAAAATTAATTTTTGTGACTGTAAATTCCTTAATTCTATATTTAGTTAAAAATTCAGTAATTTAGTTAAAAGTTAATCGTTAAAGTTTTAAGAATTTTTATTAGAGAGTAGTGATAATGCAGCTTTTATTTGGAATTGTTTAAATTTCAAAAACTTTGATTTAAAATTATTGTAATAATAAATTTTTAATTATAAAAGTTCAAGTTTAAAACTATTGAACTATTTTATTATTATATAGCTTAATTTTAAACACTTTACTTAGGATTGTTACTAATTCTTGAAACCCTAAACAATTTATAATGCTTCAAATAAAATTGTTTTAATTTTCATCTATTACAAATGAAAGTAATTGTATAACTATTAAGGGTTTCGATCAAAAAATTTAATTTTACACTTTTAATTTAAAATTCTTCAATCTTTAAAAACTCTATTTGTTATGTTTTATAAATTGAAAATTAACGATTAAATATTAAGAGAGTCAAAAATGTACTGCTGTAATAAAAGCGATTATTCAATGCAAAGATATCAGAATTGTGTATTTGTTAGCGTAAATTGTTTGTAAAACTATTAATTTTCAATTTATAGCATTTCTTACTACTAGAAGAAATTCTCATAACGTATTGCAGTAATTTTAAGAAAGAATTTTCAATATTTGTGTGTAAAAATATAAATTTTTCCTTTCTGGAGTTTTTCTTGCGAGATAACTCAAATATCTAATTGCAGGGACAATTAAGGTAATTATAATTAAAAATAAGAAGGGGTGTTTCAGGTCTTAAATCTCTTTTTATTCTTTTATCATGATGAATCATTGTAAAAGTATTGTATCTATTAGTAATTAAGGTGATTAGAAAATTAATTATCTATATTTCTTGAGGGCGCATGCATTTATTTTGACCGATTCTACGCTTATACAAGTAATTTTTTCAAGGCTAACAAATCATTTTGTTAAAAACGCATTTTTATTTATTTATTGCTCAAGGCTGGCGCCTTGAGCAAAGAATAATATAAGGTGTCACACAAAGCATTTAAATCCAATGTGAGAGCACTAACAATATATTTTGGTTTTACATCTTCTCAATTAAAATGATGATGTGGATGATTGTAGTTTACCTGGGGGTTCAGATGCTCTATTTCATAATGCCTTCTAATTGGTTTGTTGGCACCTACTGGAATTTCATTGACTTCATCTTGGCTTAATGGGGTAACTGCGCCGTTTCTCATGTTTATTTTTGCCCGTTTTATATTGCAATACTTATATGTATACATTCCAGCAAGAATATTGAAATCCAACAATATTGCAAATACGTCACCATCGTATGTTGATAATACAATTTGTTCTTGGGTTGGCATATATCCATACGCACTCTTTGCGGTTTTAATTTTAATTGGTTCATCAGTAGGAAAAGTGTATCTTCGTAGTTCAAATACCCGATGCGGATTGTTAATGGAGATAATCCGAATAAATCTAAGTTGTTCAATTCCACATCCATGTCCGTCAGAAGAGGGAAGCCTGGTAGGAGGATTCATGTCAGAAGTAAGCCTGGTGGGCGGATTCATGGCAGGAGGAGGCTGAACATGAGAGCGTATGGCAGAACTAAGCCGGGTAGTATGCTGGTTGGCAGAAGGCGTCCTGGACCTGTCAAGAAGAGAAGTCTCAACAAAAGCAAGAGAATTCTCACGTGAATTATTTATTTCAGAAGAATTAGAAGGTATGCCACGAGGAACTTTAGGAATGGGTTGGCCATTGGGCAAGCACTCGAACTGAGAACTTAATTCTGCAACAAGAAAGAGAGGATTTTTTAAAGAAGTATTTTGGTATTTCATGAACCCTTTGTGGCAATATTCTGAAGCAAGGCTAAGGACAGATAGAAACATGATGATCTTTAAATATACGCAAAAATCAGTTCAGTTTTTATTTGTAACAAAATGCAGACTATCGTCAAGTATTGGGCTAAAGTTTATCATTCATCCAAGTCGATTTTCTTTTTCGTCATTACTTCTATGTTTAGGTTTTATTAACGAAAATAGATCACATTTATATAAAAAAATCATAAAAATATCATACTCCGTTGATTAAGTACTGGTTTCACTAGAACCACATCTGAACATTAAAGTTACTATCGATTTAAACAGTGAAATTCCAGAAAAACTGCAGCACCTTAAAATAAATTTTGATCGTGCCTTACCTGATTTCATAAATGTATAACCTACACAAAGGCATTCTCTGCCAATGCTGTGAATTACGAAAGAACTGCGTGCACTTATAGAATACCTAAACAACAAGGTTTTACCTGTGTATTTGAATGCAACACTAACCGCGTGAGAGGTGCAAGTTTTTTGTATTGTGCAGCTGTGACAGCCTTTGGAACGTTGGACTGGAGAAGTAGGCACACAAATCTAGTCTCAACCTCAAAAATGGTACGAGATCCAACAAGGAAAATAAGGTTGGATATGAATGTCAGCAGAGTAATGAGCAAATTAGGTCGATAGACTCGACAGAACAAACGAAATAGAACCAGAAAGCTGATACATTATGTTACTAAAAACATCCAATCTTAAAGCATCAAGGTAATAAATAGAGCAATATTAAGTTAGATTGTAGACTCCCAACTGCAGAGTCTTGATGTTTTTACTGCTCGATTGCGTCCGTACAGGCGTTGCGTTTCCAAACAGAGAAATAAAGCGCAAGCAATATCCCTGAAATGAAGCTTACTAAAATCACATTTCCAGATGTTTCAGCGGTTATAAATTGGTATGTAACTGTAAAGCACCAGGTACAGACATAGAACTGGAGCCTGGAAAACCAGATGTTTTAAATTCACCTAAATATCTACCAATAGCCTGTCTTCCAATTATTAATAAACGACTTACATCTATATTTGCAAATGAGGTATTTTTAGAGGAACTTGCACATGGCTCATGTGACTACAAGCAAGATTATCCTTCGGCACCACATGACTATCTGCCTGAGGTCTTAAAAGTTTACAAGATCTGAATACGTGTCTAATGTGTTCAGAGTACATGACAAGAGGGTGGTCGTAAAGCTATACGTTAGTACAAACTAGAAACTGCAGCAAGTAATCCATGTTACAAAGAAGTTTTTAAGTAAAATTTACGTGAAGTTTAGACTAGAAAATTGCAGAATAGTGCATTCAATTAGATGAGAATTATGAACTGCAGAGTAAGAGAATGCGGAGGATCACATCAAGACAATGACTGAGGGTGAGCCATGTTAAAGTCTGAGTATTCTTGAGTCTAAAAGTATTTAGCACACGATAGTCAAGAAGAACATAATGAATGCCTTCACTTCAAGATAGAGATCAGTTCTGAACAGTTCCTTTAAAGGTTAAATCCCTAAAAGCTTAAATAGAACCATGCGCGTCGAAATGTCGAAGCACTAAATGCACCAGAATATTTTAGCGATTGAAAGGGTTGTTCTACCGCGCCAAAGAGGGGTTGGGGGCAGAAACCAAAGATGAATTGAAAACGAAATTGAGACCAAAAGCTATCCACGCCGAGCACTTTAGAACTGTAGATAAACCTGAAGTGGATAGTGAGATTAGTTTAGGAAAAATGTAGCGATTTTTTTTTAAATCGCGCTTCGAGCAACAAGTGTTTCTGTTGGAGCCTTGTAGACTTAAAAATTATTTAAAAATAGTGCATCGTGCTATCATTTAAAATATTATCTTTTATTTACCCTGATAAAATCTCTAAAATCTTTACGTGCTTTCAAGATATGACTAAAAATGTTGAAGCGCGTTTGCGTAGGATTTCAGTCGATTTTAGTCAAATTTGTCGATATACTATTATTATTGCAATTATCATACTATAATATTCACCAATAGAATTCAGGATGATTGCATAGGTGAAAATCAAAGTAGAAGTGGTCCTCATCTTTTCGAAATACAGAAAAATCTGATTGATGTGTTAATGAAGAATTTAGTTAACAGTATAACGTATGATTATTCTAGTGCTTTTCTTTAGCTTTAATAATATGTACTATAATGGCTATCTCATAAATCGTAGGTGTCAAGTTTATTCTTTTAAGATATTTACATTTCGTTAATAAATTTTACATGGAAAACTTGAGTTACTAATTTAATTAAAACTGATAACATAAAGGTTGATATTTTACGTCTCATAAATTCTTTCATTATACGACGATAGCGCGTTTGTCACTACAAAACATGGATAACTTTGAAAGACGAGAACTTTAAATCATGTCATAACTTGTCAGGAGAACAGCAAGGTCTCTGCTGATCATGAAACTTACGAATCTCTCATAAGGGATCCGAGCGAAGTAATATGCTTTAACTGTAAACAACTCTTTCTACCACAAAGGTTGTGAAACCCCTAAAGAGGCTCCGATGCTTCAAATTTAAAGCATTCGGTTTCACTACTAGGGATTGGACAAGGTATTCGGAGAATTTTAAGGTTAATTAGTAAGCACGGTCCTTGCTGCCTTTCAGTCACCAGAGCCTGTGACTGCAACCTCGGCTCATCCCATTGGACCAAACCCGAAAGATAGTCACAATTCTATTGATTTAACGGAGTTTAAGGGACTTGACAAACCCAAGGACGAAAGTAAAGGATTAATAAACAGGTCAAAGCACGGCTTCAGTCCCTATCGGTAGGCCCTAGAAAGGCTATATTTCAGGCAATGATTGTCTTTCGAGATATTATAGTGAAAACAAGCCCATCATAAGTATAGTTGAGGCTGAAATTCACATGAACCCTGAAACTGGGCCACTAAATCTTGTATACGAATCCGCTGGCCTAAATCGGCATCAGCCCCGCCCCGTTATTGACAATGGTGGCTCTCGCATCGGTTTGTGATAGGACTGCGTAAATTTTCGGTACGCAACTCGACTGCCCTAGGAAATCGCATATGATTGTAGCGAACGGTCTGATTGATATGATAATCGAAAAATTCATCCAACCATAGAGGAAAATTTCGTCAAAGCAGACACTTTATAATTTTATTAATCTTATCATCACTTTGTTATATTTTAAAAATTGGTTTGCAAATAATGTTGAACATAATTTTATTACTAATTTTTCATTAACATTATATTATTATTAGATTATTTTATTTAAAAATTCGAATGTTTTGAAGATATTTAAAAAGCTTAATAATAAATAAAGTATTCTTAAATAAAAGTTAAAATTAAAAAAAATCCCAGTAGACTTCTTTTTTCTCCTACATTTTTTTTCACCACTTTTATCCCCTTTACTTTTATAATTTCTTTCTCATTTCTTTCTAATTCTCTTTACATTTATTTTATTTTTTCTGTCGTTATTTACATCTTTCCGTTTACATTCGCCACCTCCATTTTGATATTTCTGAACATATCTTTAAGTTATTTTCTTTCTTTTGAAAAAACACCACTTCTTGCTCTATTTATCTTTACTGTTCTCTTATTCTTTTTATCCTTATTGTTTTCTCTACCTCAGTTACTTTGGCTTTCTCTCTTACCTCGTCATCTTTATTACATAATCAATTACCGACCATCTTTTCTCTTCCCAAGCATACATATTCCCCTTTCTTCTCCCGCTCTATAGTTCTGTTTAGGGTAAACCAATCAATCTTCTCCAAGCTCTTTAATAATTTCTTTTTTTCCCCATTGAATGTATTTTCTTTGTATTTTCTTCCTCGCTCACCTCCTTATTTTCTTTATTTTCTGACTCCTGCTCTTTCATTAAAATATTCTCCTATCATAAGCTTGATCTCTTTTTTATTCTCTTCCATGCGTTCTGTTATCTCCTCCGATTTCTCCTGCATATCATCAAGCCTCGCCTCCATCATTACTACTACCTGAATTTGTTCTAAATGTCTCATGATTCCCTTTCCCTTCTCTTCAAACCTACTACATTCTAGTAGCATACCCCTTATTCTTCCCTTCCTTTCTTGTATCTTTTTGCTTCCTGCTATTTCTTTTTTTCCTCTGTCCTGATTCTTGCGCTTCTAGTCTTAGTCACCTTACTTTCACTAACTATTCCCTTTCTGCTCGTCAATCCCACTATATACTTTCTATATGTATTCTTCTATACCTAACCCACGTTCTATTACCTTTCTATCTTTCTTCTGCCACTTTTTTCTACAGATTATGCTGCAACAGTCTTTCCTCGCATGTCAACTCAGCGTCTGTTCTCTCCAAACTCCGATAAAGCACCCTCTTCTTTGTCATCACTTCCCTCATATGATTCTATATCTTTAGTTTTACCAGTGCTATTTTATCTTCTCTAAACCCCTTTTTTCCGCACTTCGCACTTCCTTCATCCCTACCCATTTCCGAACTCCTAGTTTGAGCTTTTGAACTTCTCTATCCTACTTTTAAACTGTGCTACATTTTTACAAGGCTCTTTCTACGTTCCGCTATCTCTTTCCTAGTTTCTTGTTTAATTTTCTCTCCCATTCACCATTTCATTACTCCCATTTCATTAATAGATAAGGCGCGTTGACAGCTTCCTATTTCCTAATTTGTCTTCTTCTTTCCATTTCTTACTCCCGCGCTCCGTCCTTATCTGTTTCCAGTGGTATTCTGAACATTTTGTGGTGTTTTTAAGTAGATCCTTTTTACACTTTAACCTAACTGTTTCTTCTCTTTGCCTTATCTGTCTTCCTATTAATGAATTTCTCGATCAAACCCAAACTTCACGTACTCAATCTCCACTTAGCTGTCGCTGTCCCCGTTATCCACCACGGTACTATTACCTTGGTATGTGCATTGTTCAGACTACCAAGTTATCTCGAATTTCACTGTAGGTCTACAAAACTAATTTCATTATTCATGTTCATTATATATTTTCTAATTATTACTTTGTTTGTCAAAAAATCAACTGAGGCAACAAGTCCTAGATATTGTTTTAGAGCTTTATTTGGTTGTCGTAACCGTTTATTGATATAAAACAAATGGTTGGCTTCACATTTCCTAATATTTGTTCAGCGATTATATGATCTAAAATTAATTCTCTCTTTGATGAACGAGAGCATGCCTTTTCTATTAATTATATCAAGTCTATTGTTCAAATTATATACTTTGCAGGTGACAACGTTTTAATTTTATTCCTGGTGACTTGAACTCACTCAAAAATTCGCGTTAGTCGTTCATGCAGTGTATTGTAAAAAAATAAAACCCTCTGTTTCTTTTCGCAGATTTTAGTGCACTGTTCGAGTGTTTGCCTAATGGAGCTCCTATTCCTTGTGTTCCTCGTGACAGACCTTCGTACTCTACTAACAGACATCATTCACCTGAGAGATCTCTTCTTCCTGCCGAGCCTCCTCTTCGCGCCAGAACAAGGTCTCCTTCTGCGTTTTCCATAGCTTCTTCTTTATGGCTTCCTTCTTCTGAGACACATGTACTTAAAATTCAACAACTTAGATTTACTCGGCTTATTTCCCATGCGAATCCACACCGGGTATTCGAATTTCGATGATACGTTTTTTCTGCCAATAACCCAATTGAAATAATTACGGGATACAATCGTTATAAGCCAGTTCCAACTCAAGAACAAATTGTTTTATCAACATCTAATGTTGATGCCCTGGCAATATTAGAGAGTTATAATCTTCTTGCTGGTATGTATACATATCATAAATGCTGCAAAAGGCGGGCAAAAATAAACATGGAAACCGGCACGGTTACCCCAATGACCCGAGAAGAAATCAGTGAAAGTCCAGTAGGTGGCAGACGACTAATCAGTAGGCATTATAGGATAGAGCGCCTAAACCCTTCAAACTAATTTTAGAAAAATGTAAAACTATAATATAGTATTTCTGATCCCAGTTCATATCAAAATGTTGCATGTAACTAACAATTACAATAAATGATCGATGTGTTATGATTTACGAGGCTTTTATCATTAGTTAATTCAAATATTTTTTTGAAGTATGTAAACAAATATGCCTGCCTCCGGCGCGGTTGTATATGTCATCTGTGATATCAGTCTTACCAAATTTTGTAACCCAATTTTTTTTCCTAAGACTGGTTAATGTAGTGTAAATATCTCAGAAGTACAAGCTAGCCGCCTTTAGTCTATGAGATAATGACTATAGGATACAATATATAATTGATAATGAAGCACCAGAATTATTATTAGTCATACTGGTAAACAAGTTTTTTATTAATACAGTAATCAGTATATTGTAAAGTTGATTTTTGGCTTAAAAATGTACCCAAACTGAATGATTCATTAAATATCAAAAATCGATAAGTTTGAAATAATAATTTTATTTCACTAACAAAATAAAATAAACTTGAGGCTATATTTCGAGAAAACATATTCTTTATTGCAACAATAAAAAGACGTTAGTAGGTTACGCTACTGGTCCTAATACTTTCATTTTGTCGTTTGAAATTTATTACTTGAATTAGAAGATTTTAGTGATCTAACGCTTTTAATTTTTTAAATTTTAATGGACTGAAAAAATTTATGTCAACTGAAAAAGGACCAAAAATTTGGTTTTGCTTTTAGAGACCACCCCAAAGTATTTATATTCATAATTTCACTGCTAATTAAGAAGTTCTGGCCCACAGTGTTTATATTTTTAACATTAGAAAATGAAAATACTGAAAGGTGAATGTGCGCTTTTTTTGCGGCCTAAGTTAAAAACTGATTTTTTTGTTTTAGGTGAAATTTTGTAGTAAACAAAGTGATACACATTCTTTTCTTAGTTTTCTAATTAGCTAAGATTATTCACAACATATAGTCTTATTCGATTAAATTAAATTGTAATTTTATCCGTTTTACAGAGCTAACCGGTTGACATGTTTGGCGATAGTGCATATAATAAAAAGGCAATTATTATCGCGATTTTAACAAATTTCATTTAAAGCTTACGTTTTGTTTATCGTTAGGTGTCGAATTTCTACATTTCACTGTTCAAAAAAGGCCATAGATCAATCGTATTTAAACTTCTGTTATAACGATACATCGCAGTTGTGGCAAGTGATAATAAGGTTCTTCAAATATTAAAGAATTTTTTTGAAGTGTCCTGAGAAGTCATCTATTTATTTCTCGAATCGCTCGCCGGAAAATCAGTAGCTAGAATTAGCAAATTAAAGAGACCAAGCCTAAAAACATTTGTAAAAGATAATAATGATTGCAGTCAACCTTGGATAAGAACATAGACAATAATAATTGATTTGTGTTCTGTCCTCCGCAGTTGTCATTTTATAGTAGCATTTATAGTGTCATCGATTTCCATGGAACCTATTTTCCCATAATCCTTCGTCCACTAGCACATCGAGACTCTTTATTTTCGTTCGAAGTGGATTCTCGAATTGTCACAACTAAGCTATCGATTCAACACCTTCGAGTGCACTGAAGTGAGAAGAACTATTTGCTGTTGAAGATCAAAGCTAAAAAAGTAATTTTTAAGTGTCTGTTTTGTCTGCCTTGAACATCTTTTGACTCGTTTCGACGGTATGGTGATGTTTCACAAGTTTCTTCTCTGCAGCTCTTTTTAATTCAGAGTTATTTACGCTATTTATTTCCATATGCAAGCGATATCAGGTATTGCAAGTAATTCTTAGGCTTAAATAAGTTGACCATCTTCAACAGGAGCACTGTGCGCCCCATCACCAACTACTCCGAAATAGGCTCTTCCGACTTAAGATGTGAAGTGACAATGCAGGCAAGGTGCTGGTGGGTTGGAGGAAACTTCTTCCACCAGAAGGTCTTGATACCATCTGGTCCCGGAGCGGAATAGTTCGTCATGCCTTTAAAAACTTTTTTCATCGTCTCGGTAGTGATAGGCAGGCATTCCTCCTTAGGTGTTATGAGGGCATTGCACAGCTCTTTAAAGCTATTGATGTTCTT
>JAUELO010011858.1:9502-21014 GCA_032357855.1 Amphibolips quercusostensackenii
TCTGTATCACACTGTGATCAGCAGGCAGAGTCTGATCCCAGTCTATTTTACGTTTTCACAAACTCTGCATAAATATTTTGTCTCTTACTAAACAAGATCCATGCCAAAGATGTATGCTGAGCAGTAGAAGTAACCAAAGGACCCTTTAGTATCCCTTCCTCTATAACTTGTGAGTAAACTTCTACAACTAAAGTTAAATCAATGGAGCCACTCTGTTCTACAAGTAGATCCGCCAGTTCTAGCCTCTGAACGTAGAGTCAATCATCCGTAGATATACGTCAAGAAGGTAAGTAAGATGTGAGCTTTAGTGAAATAATAGTCTGTACATAAAAACTAGCCTCAGGTTAAAAACGTGACGTCACCCTAATAGACACCAAACTTCAAAACATTTTTGTACGCTGATCACCTATGCCCTCTACTGCGACGATGGCACGAAATCGTTTTCGCTTGAGTCTCCGAGCGATTGACTCACGAGCCAATCTAGTTAAAGAAAACCTTGAACAACATGCGAATTGACAGTAAACATAACGGGTGTAAACGCGGTACTATTCACATTTAAATTAGATGTGGACGGCACAACTGTATTTCTAGATTAACGGCGTGGAGCATTACTATAGGGTCGATGCAACATAGTATAATGCTGACTGCAGCAAGTTTGACAACGCTTAGATGAGACAGAATCTCAAATAAATGCTTTCCCAAACAATTGAAAGATAACCAACACTTGCAAATCAGTTCTCGTCGTTGATCAGGATTCTATGACCTAGAAAGAAGGCACAACAAAACAAAGTCCTTTTCAGGGGATAGCGGACAACCACCCTCTTTTAGTTAAGCGCTGTGTGCTTGTGTGTTGAAACCCTTCTTACCGGATTTGACACCTGTAATTTTACCTCTGCTTTTGGCTGATAAATACTTGAATTGAAAAACCTTTCCCAAACTCATTTGCCTCGAAGGCGCTTACTCGTGTAACTAAAAAAGTCCTTAAAGTTTCAAATGAAGGATTAGTGGGAAGTGATCATGTTTTTTTTCCAAGCTTTGCGGGAGGAGCGGTCTAAACGGTTTGCTGTCATATAAACTAGAATGTCCTCCCAGTGTTTTGTTGGTCTATTCATAGACGAAGGCTAACCACTTACTTAAAAAGTGTCGTTTGAAATAGAACGAAGTCCCGAAGCAAATTTCTTAGTGGCAGGTTCTAATCCGAACATTTTCTCCAAGTATGCGTTAATAAGAGCACGTTCATTGGCGTAGTGATCCATAAGCGTTGCCCATGCTCGCTTAAAGTTTTCACCCGTGATACTTATGTTCATTAATGTTCATTAAAAGTTTAGCAGGCTTATCCGTCAAGCTTGCTTTGAGGTAAAGTAGATTTGAACTGGTGAAAGTGTGACGTCATCCTTCACCATAAAACAAAACATATCGCGAAATACCGGCCATGCAGTAAAAAAACAGGGAAATTTAGGTAATTTCCATTGTAGAAACATTCTTTCAACTTGTGTAAAGGAGCAACATTAGTAGTAGACGCAAAATTTTGAAAAAGGCAAAAGCAGCATGTGCGTCCAACTCGTCTTGTAAAAAAAACTTTGCGACTATATATTTTTCCTTTACTCTATTAAACAAATTTGTCGAGAAATATAGATTTGTGGAATTGTCGTCACGCTCGATGAGAAGCTGTTCGTGATTTGTACCAAACTTGGACTACTAATTTTTTAGGTTTTTAAAGTGTGCGTTAAGGACATTCTTGCAAACATTTGCCTTACGGTCTTTTTAAAATTGGTTGCTACATTGCAGAAGAGCTCGTAGAGTTCAAACTGCAAAAGAGAGAAAAGAATACTCACACGAAACATAAACACTTACACAATACAAAAATGGAAAACCGACATTAAATACTTGGAACAAGATCTTTTTTTTTCATCAGCAGAAATTTCCTTCAAATATTAAGCAGAATAAAAGGGGAAGGTTTTCCAGTAAGCACTTATTTTTATGTTTTCAAATTTGAAGAAAAAAATGTAAAATATTTTCTGGAGAACACCACCTTTTTGAGTTTGAGCTATATTTTGTTAACATTTCTACTTACATAAAAAAGTTTTTGTATCAGATTTATGTGGGTTAAACCGTCATTGTTTGTAAAAAAATTAGAAAATTCAGTTTCATAAAAAAAAATTTCCCTGGGCACCAAATTTGCATAGCCGACATCAAACTCATCAGATGGTTTTTTCAGAAAATCAACTTTGAATATTTTCTTAAAAACCACCGCCTTTGTGGCAATTTTTTATCTTTTTTAAAATTTTCCGTTGATTTCAAAATAAGGCAATACACGCTATTAAAATGAAGAAGCGATGAATATTTTAATGAGGTTAGAGGTCAATAAAAAGTCTGGGCTTTTTTAAAACAAAAAAAAAGTAATTACGTAATTTGCAAGTTTGAAACTTCAAAGAAAAATTTTTTCCGCAAATCAGAAAAATACGTATCGACTAATTTCCTTTAAGAAACAACATATTTTGTTCCTGAGAGATCATACAGCATAAAAAGGAATAACTTTGGAATGGATTTAGTGTTGAGTATTACTTAATAATTAGTATGAGATAAGATCAGTTTGTTTGATGCGACGTATGATTAGTGCGTGCTTCGTATGGCTGCATAGAAATAAGGCATTCATTATTCTGCATATAAAAACATAGTTAAATTTTGTTTGAAAAAGTTTATCTATTTAATTCGGATCGACTATTTTTACTTTCAAAAAATAAAATACTTCGATTGTTCCAAAGTTTTAAATATGTAAAGGAAAACACTTTATAAAAATTAATCCAAATCATAATAGCTTTATTTTTACTTGCATATCAAAAAATTCTAATTGTTCGCCAATATTATATAATAATCTCCTGTTTTCTAATACGTAATATTAGGATTAGAACGTAATTGGACAGTGATACTACGTAATAATACTTTGCAGTCGTTTCTCGAAATTGCATAATTGTTAATTAATAAGTACCAATAGTGTCACATGATTGATGGATGTGAAATATGAGCCGTCTGCATTTCGTAAGGCGGCGTGAAAAAGGGTATTTATTATTTGTTATAAAATAGATATAATAAACTTTTTGATTTTAAACATTCATCTATTCAATTCGGATTAATATTTTTTTACTTTCGAAAATCTACCTTTCTTAACTCTACAATAAACAATTAAAAAATGTTAATTTTTTAAACAGTTACCATTAGAATATCATGTTACTTTTTAAAGTTAATTTATGGTTAACTAAAAATTTACGATTTATATCAAATTTACTGCTTCAGGCGGTTGTTTTATGGTTTACTTCAAATTTACGATTTATAGGAAATTTGCTATTCTGGGCGGTTATTTTACTATATTCAGGCGAAATACGTAACCTTAAAGTGCCGTTGCAAAGCGTGATTGATATACACTGTTTTTTGTAAAAATCTCTCGATCAACGTAGGTTATAATAATACCAACGTTATTTGTGGTATACTTAAATAGATCGTTTTTCACAGCGCACTTAGTTCCTGATGAATCTTAATTGTTTTTATTCACTTATTGCTTTTAAATACACAAAGCAATAACAAAATTGTTTTTAGGTGCAAATCAAAATGAATCTTGAAAATTCTACCTGGTTTCGCGAGTTCACATTTTTGCCGCACTAAAAAATAAGGTGGCGTATTGCAACACAGCGGATCCGAATAACTTGTCAACTTTTTTACTCTTTGAAAGAGATGAAAAAAATCAAATAATGGACAGAAACTTGCACTATACTAATAAATACTTAAGGTTTCAATTCAACCTGTAATTTCAAACGTTAAAGATTTTCAAATTTTTCTATTTTGCAGGATTTGAAAAAATTTTAGAAAAACTTTGAATCATTTTAAAAGATATTTCGAAGTATAAGAAATCTTGCAAACATTCAAAAAACAATTTAAAAATCTGAACAGATTTCATAAATGTTTAACAAAAATTAGGTTTTTAAATACTTTGAAATTGAATTTCGAAGCATTTTTAAGATTTTAAAGGGTTTAGAGATACAAAAAAAAATTTTCTTGAGATTTTGGGCAAAATTTCAATAGATTTTTTGTATCCAAATTAATTTTAAGGAAATGTTTCTAAAAATTTTTCAACATTTCAAATAATGTTTAAAAAATATAAAAAGATATGAGAATAATTTTAAAGTTAAAAATATTTTAAAACATTTTAAACAGGGTTTAAATAATTTTTAAATCAAATATTGAAAACGAAGCGCGAGTGTCCGGATGAGAATGTGTTTCTCAAGGTCAATAGAACCTTGAGTTAATTAGTTATTCTCTTTACTCAAAACTTATTTTACTAAACCGAAGCATGTAAGAGCGATAAAGCTTACAAAGGGAGCATCAGCCCGCAAACCGCGCAAATTTGTGGATATAATTAAGGCCCAAAGACCCTTACGCAAATAAACTTCCTTTCTAATCTAAAATTAAAATAAATTTAACAATTACTTCAATTGCAGAAGTTTTAACATTTCTATAATATTTTAAAGTAAACTTTTCTCTTTTATCTAAGCGGAGCAAAAAGTGCGAAAACTGAAAAGAGCCGAGTGCGAAGCGCGAGGTACATACCAAGCGCGAATGTTTCCATTCCAGAAAAATAAGATACATTTAGAAGAGAAGAATAACATCACTAAACAAAAAATATGTAACGCCTTAACTAAAAGAGGTTCAATTTTGATTTAGATAATAACTTCCTTGTTATTCATTATTTAGGCCATTGACGTTTAAATATTTATTTTATTATTTTAAAAGACAATTATTTCAAAAGTTCAGAAGCCCACAAAACTGTGGATGAATTTCCCTATTTTAATATTGAAAACATAATCTATTTATGAATTTACAAAGACAAATTTTTAAAGACCAAGAAATCAAATTTTTTTCAGCGGGCTAAGTAATGTAATTTCAATATTTTTGCAGCTTGGTTATTCAAATAATGTTAGTCAAATACTTCTATATTTTAATCCGTAAAGAAGTTAATTTTTGATTATATAATGATCGTATTTGATTAAATTACATGTACAACTAATAAACTCAAGAAATTTTTAATTTTATACGTCTAAATTAAATTTTGAAAGTACCCATGAACAAAATAAAGAACATTTTTGGCTTTTAGCTTGAATTCTGGAGAAAAGTTCGCGTTTTCTTATTTAAGAAACTTGAGGGTGAACAGTAAATAATTACTTCTTATTTTTAAGTTTTAATGCATATTAAGGAAGCTTAACTGTCTTGTGATAAAGCGCGTCTCGCGAAAAGTTAATTTATAATTGTACTTTCAAGAGTTGCAACATGAATTTTTAATTCGTTATTCAAGCTAGTAATAATATGTGTTATTTTGTAACAACGTGTTATTATAAGCTGTTACCACATTTTAAAAAAATTATTGAATTTTTTTTAATAAAAGCTTTTTTTCTTGAGAAAAAGATGCTTTGTGATTTTCTTACATCCAATTTTGCAAGCTAAATAAATTAATGTCAAATATTTTTTTCATTTTGAAATTACTTGTTGATAATTTAGGTCATTTCAAACAAAATTTCCAAAAATCTATACGTCAAAATAGTAGTGTTTTTTTTTAATATAAGTTTCAAGGTACTTATTAAAAGGCTGTTTTTAGTCGTTTCGAAAATTAAGGGGAGTTATACGAGAGGAAAAAATAGTCATCTTGAGAATTCAGGACGACAAGTCACTCCGTTAATGAAGTCGTATCATTTCAGCTATAAGAAGTAAAAATAAAGGAGATAAGTATAAAGCGATAAGAATGATTAGTTCTGTCAAAAATACAAGTTTTTTAGTAATTAATATTTGTAAAAGTTTTCAATTTTTACATAAAAAGTAATATTTTCTCTATATAAAAATACCATTAATTCAAAAACAAATATTTTCTAACAAAGCTGAGTCTATTTAACTATATTGCATATACTGAAAGAACTACATGAGATCTATGTTCTATAATAAATTATTCAACAATTTTATTAATAAATTAATACTTTTTCTTATCATAGCCTGATCCACGAGGCTATCACGAAATATTTTTTATGACCACATGAAGTATAAATACGATTATCTCAGAATAACAAGCTGTACGCATCGATTAATTAAGATTAGGTTTACGATACTGTATATAAATACTTAAATGGAACACCAGAATATTCTTTAGGTTTACTGTTAACCTAATTCTTCAATAACGCATTAATCAAGATTTTTTCTCATAGCAAAAAATGGGTCTCGGTTGTACTCTAGTCTTCACCTTGATGGTCATCCTGAATTCTATTGGTGAATATAATACTATAATATATAAATGATTTTGAAAACATTTTTTTAGCTTAATGCAAATGAGAATTTGTCTGACGTAGTACTTATTGTATCCTAATCGCTATATTTTATGACCATTTAACGTTTAAAAAACCTGCCCCACGAGCAAAAAAAAATACCTACCAGTCTCTTAAAACCTTATAACATTTTTCAATTAAACCTATTTAGTATGTATTTGAAAACTCAATGGCTAGGGATACAATTTTTATCTGTTTATTTTTTTGAATTAAGAATTGGTAAAGAACACGTGTTCAATTAAGGATTTATGTTTAAACAGTCAGAGAATATTAGTAGTTATTTGATTCGAATTTGCTAGAAATGATTTCTGATGAAAATTTTTCCAGATGCGTTAAGTATTCTGCTCAGTTTTGTGGTAAAATTTTGAAAAATATACGTTCTTGCACATTATAATATATTAAAAAGATCTACTCTTAAAAGTGGCGCACTCTTGTGATAATTTTCCCTTCTTTCAACTGAATGTAATCGCCTGTTTCTTTTTACAGAGTTAAGTTCACATTTTGATTGCTTACCTAACGGCGAACCTATTCCCGGTATTCCCAGTGGCAGAAAACATTCTTCTTCTTCTGGCCGACAACATTCGCCTACAAGGCCTCTTGCTCCTATCGACCCTTCCCTTCGTGTCAGGTCTAGGTCTCCACCGGCGCATACTAGATGCATGGCTCCACCTACCATTATGATTGTTTCTTTCGACAGACGTGAATATGGATTCGATCAACTTGAGTTTATTCGGCTAATTCCCTATAGAAATCCGCACCGGCTGTTCGAACTTCGAAGGTACACTTTTCCTGCAGATAAGTCAATTTATCTGCTTAAAAATTCAAATAACTTCCGGCTTATGACAATCCGAGAACAAATTGTATTATCAACATCGGATGGTGACGTATTTGCAATATTGGAGAGTAGTCATCTTATTGCTGGAGTATATGCATATAATTCTCGCAATAAAAATATAAGACGGTCAAAAATAAACATGGAGAGCAGTGAAATTACCCCATTGACTAGAGATGAAGTCATAGAAATTCCAGTAGGCTCCTTACGCCCAATCTCACAACATTTTAAAGTAGAGCATATAAACCACAATCATTAAAAACTAATATGAAGCTAAAATATAAGATTGCTTGTGATCCGAAGTCGTCTTACAATATTCAAGTAACTTGTAAACACAAATAAAAATTAAATATCAATGTATTATGGTTTCCAAATCTTTGTTCTTTCGGCAGAGCCTTAGACAACCTTTTTCAAAAAGAAATAAATAAGTGGTATTTTTGACGAAATGATATTTGTTGCTTTAATACCTAATCATCGAAACTTCATATAAAGTTTCAATAAGTGAGTATAATCCTCATTTTGTGAACAATAATTCACTAAATACAAACTATCTTCATATTAATTTAGTTCACTCTCATGAACAAAGATAAAAAATTGGGAAATAATTTCATTAAGGTTTCCACAAATTTTCCTTGTGCTAAAACTGCTTTGTATTGATGTATGAATGGCATTTAATCCTGAGAAGGAAACAAATTTATGTAACAATAAATATTGTTACAAACGATTTCTCCTTCAAAATATGAAAATTTTAGGTTTTTTTTTAGATTTTAGTTTCCATTCATTGCATGAATTGCTACATATTTTCTGAAAAATAATATATCTTTGATAATATTTGAAGTAAAATAATAAAATAAATGCTTATGGAAAACTGAGATAAACAGCAAAACAGATTATTAGGAGAAGGTAAATCTAAAAAACTTGAATTCAAATATTTTGACATGAAAATTGTTTGTAACAGTGGTACTGATGAATTTTTTATTTGCAAAGCGTATATAATTTCGTTTTCGGTGAAAAAATGGTTGGAAGCTTAAAAATAATTTGCTGTTCCGACAACAAGATTTCCTGTAAAACTTCAAATGATTAGGATTTTATTTTAACAAATTAATTTTTAGTTTTTGAAATTTTATAATATGCCTTAACAAATGTAAAGGACAGGGAGTCATCGTGGCTCAGACTGTATTGTAATTGTCTTGTGTTTCAACACTGGAGCCTTGGCAGCCACGCTGGCGCGGGTTCGAATCCTAAAGCAGGAAGCAAAGCTAGATGTGTTTTTGAAAAACTTTGTTTCTGGTCCTTGTTATACTCTGCCTAGATACCCAACAGTTTATAATTTAACCTAAAGTACAGTAGCTAATGATCCTGGCAGTTGATGCGACTATAAACATTCAAATAATAATAAGTTTTTAAAGATTTTTAAAGAATTTTAAAGATCTTAAAAGTATTTTCAAGATCTGCCGCATTTAGTATTTTTGGTGAGAGTTTTTAATGTTATTTAAGAGCGCATTTAAATTAGAATACGTTGCTGTTCGAAAAATCGATTTATATTTCATGAGTACAAATTTTACACAAACATTTCTCTACCCTCTTTATATGATTTGCCACAAATTATTTAATAGTCAATTAACTAGTGGAGGGAGCAGATAGTAAACCGGACCTCAAAATCATCGAAACATTTCACATTTTTAATATTGGATAAAATTTTTGGGTTAAACGTTCATGCCATGGTTACTGTATTAAATCAAGTAATATTTTATTGCAAGTGCTCAATTTACTCAGTGCAGTGCTGCCACCTTTCAAAGTGTTTGCTTCACTTAATGACTAAGTAGCTTTTCACGGATTGTCAGCGACCCATTTCCAGCCATTCTAATAAGTGAAATTTCACTTGCATTCACTAACATTTTACTGATTAAAACTCAGAGAGTAAAGGCTCTCAAAGCCGATCTAATTTTTATTTCGACATGAAAATATTTTAAATGTTTATAATTTGAAATTTGTCATACGGCTAACCAAAATTTACTTTTATGTAAGTGCCTTCTTCTTTATTTCGCTTATCATTATTTTATTACTTATTGTGATTATTCTGAAAAAAAAGATTTTTTTCTGCTAAAAAACTTTTTTTACAAAGAGTTCTAAGAACAGGGATGCTACAGACAGTTCATTTTAAATTCCAGGCCTACTCTATGTTTTTTCAAAGGTAATTTAACGAAAATTTGAACTTAAGGCTTCACTTATTGCGCTGCTTGAAGAAAGTTATATCTTTCTACATTCTTATTCAAGCTAGGCAAAAATAAAATAAGTATAGATATCAAGGTCAACGATTTGTAGCGATACTTGTAATGAGAGAGTTATAATCGATGAAGAAACTTTTGTGCTTAGAACTGACAGTTATAACGATCAAGAGTCTCTAAACCAGAATACCAATCCTTCTGTCCAGGAAAGCTTGCAGCCCTGAAATGCTCTCCGACAATTTCAAAAATAAAAAACCAGAGTAGAAGGTTTTGGACGAAGAGAATCTAAGTGCTCTCGATAAAAGCCTTGCAGAAGAAACAACCTTAGCTCAAGCCTTGCATCCTGATTCGTCAATAAGAAAAGAAAAGGATGTGAGGCAAAGTTTACCAACAGATGCAAAAGAATTCTCAAATGAAAATTTTTTCGTTCTATGAAACAGTTTATCTATCAATCCTCCAAAATTAAATCCTAAGACAAAGCTGTAGACACGAAAGACGCTGTCATCAAAAAAGATGCTCAAATAGTAAAAAAACCTGCACAGAACAGTAGTGGACTGATAAGACGACTGTCGGACCTCCAACAAGAAAAAACTTCTATTAAAAAGACACTTATTGCAATATAAATTGAAGTTCGAGTGCAGAAAGCACTGAAGTTAGCGTTCTTCATAGAATGTTTTATTCAGTAGACTTAACAGAAAAAATTATTATGCCTATCTACTTAAAACAGCAGCTCATAATTATATCACAAAACTGAGGGCGCAACGATTACCAGAAAACTACTAGGGCCCGTCGCATTCTCTACGAGTATACTTCAAACAACAATGCAACTTGATGTTGGTCGGATAGAGGCAGTCGCAGAATTAAAAGATTATACAGTGACAGCAAAAAACAATGTGCGAAGGGCAGCAGGAGTCCTAGTACTTTAAAAAAGGGAATTAGTGTCCACAAGAAGAAGGAATTACTATCATCTAAATTTTTTTTTAAAAAAATAGTCTGATATAACTTTACATAAAACCATACTGAGCTGTGTAAGGGGACTTAAAGATTTTTATCATCTGAAAGTATTTCAATATAAGCACCTTCCTGAGCCTTAGTGGTCGGTAAAAGAAAAGGTACATATAGTGAAACAATTGTTTAAATAACAAGAAAAATGTGCTATTAAGAAGGTTCATCCTATTGATGGGTAGTATCGATAAATTACAAAACTGAGGCCAGTAGATGTAAAATATGACTTTACATGGAAACCGGTGATAGTATTAATTACTTTGAGTCTTTGGCGTGCAAATGATTTACTTTCATTAGAAAACCTACTCTTGGGATTTTATTCCACACGAAAGATATGATTTTAGGTCCAGTTACTGCGTTGAGAGAATACTTAGATAGAACCAAGCAGTTTAGAAATTTAAAAAACAAGTTGTTCATTACATTAAATAAACATATAAAGCTTTGTGAAACCTCAAATTGATAAATTTAAACTTTTTTGCTTAAAGTGAAATTGACACTGTTTAGTTTAGTACATAAAGTACAAGTCACGCGTTAAACTTAGCGGCAAGTGAACATAGGATCAATACCATTGTTATTAGAAAAGCTAAAAAACTTAATGCTAAAGGATTAGGCCAGACAAGAAACTCTCATCAATGATTTTTAAGCAAATTATGGGCAACAAAGATTTTTTGTAAATAATTAAGACAATTTTTCAAAAGTTAACATTATAAAGCTAAAGTGACTAATTTTGTTGCACAAGGAAATCATGTTTGGTACTTGTAAAAGCTTACGGGCCAGGACAACCAAGTATTCAACACCTGCGTGGAAGATGCGTTTAAAAAAATCTTGTTTAGTGGTGTGTACAAGCATCATCTATGCAAAATTTGGAAAGCACAGACAATAAGGAAAGAAATAGATGGTTTCTGAATGTCTTAAAGATGAACTTTAATGAGCAAACAAATAATTTCAACTTTAAATGTGATGTAAGTAGCCTCTAGTTGTACCTAATTTTTATTTACCATTCCTTATAACAATGCATCAAAAAGTTTTATTCATTTTTCGTCGTTCATTGCGCCGCTGAAAACACTGCGGTAGCTACTTATAACACT
>JAUELO010011875.1:0-11440 GCA_032357855.1 Amphibolips quercusostensackenii
GTAAAACCTTGTAGGGAATCTTAAAATTTTTTTATAAATTTTGTGAGGTTTTGAGAGATTTAAAATACAGTAGAACCTCAAATTTTTTAAAATTATTTTAAATTAACAAATTTTTTTTGTTAGTTTGTAGATTCCTACGAAAATCCTGGTTAGCCTTAATAAACTGTTTAGTAAAATGTAATCAAACAAGCTGTCTAGTTAGACACCCTGAATGTCTAGTTGGAGACTTTACTTGCGTTAAACAGATCGGGCAATAATTATTATTATGATTATTATGCTTTAAGAATGACTCCTCAGTAGTCGTTATATCAATTCAAAATAACTATACATTTATCTTCAAATTATATATCATCAAAATGCTTGTGCCACGGCTGTTCACTAGTCGTCATATCAAACTCAAATACTTCTGCATTTACTGTCGAATCACATTTCATCAATATGATATTGGCACGACTATTCAATAGTCCTTATGGATGAACTACATTCTTTCTTTGACAAAACGCTGGGATACCGCAGATGTAACCAACACCAAGAAGAAATTGAAAAATACTTGTACATCAGAGAAAGTCATGGAGATCATCAAAAAAGCTGGTATTACAATTCAAGGAATATGTTAAGTCACTGTTTATCAAATAAGAAAATCAGGCTAGAATTTATATAAACCTATTTCAATTAAATTAAGTGTTAGAACGAGAAGTCTTATAGAAAGGTTGTTTCTGATTCAAGTAGTAACATGGCAAGCATATTAGCCGTTTCTTTCCTCCATGTTTGACTTGAACCTCATGCATTAGATGAGAATACTTTCTCCGAACTATCTAAAAACGAGAGAGGAACTGACCTCCGTGCTTAAAAAAACTGAAAACAGGCAAATATCCAGTTCCAAATGGCCTAAACTACAATTGTTTAAAAGCCATCCAAGTAGCACGAGAAACGCGACATAAAAGATGCATCTTATTACAAATACGTTTCATTCGTAAATGTGTGGCCAAAAGTTTCACCCAAATTTCAAATGATGTACTGGCTAAGTGGTATAAGTGAACTTCAGAATTTCAATCCAGATTCCGAAAGGGAATGAGATGTATTAATAAATTTCATATCTGAAACGCTGTGGCCTAAATACATTTGAGTCAACAAAAAAGAAAAGTCTGCGTTTAGTCCTTGAATTCCGTTAATACCTTCTCTTCGGTTCCTATCGGAGAAATTTATGTAAAGTGGAGTCAACTGCAAGCTTATAACAATCTGTGAAAATTTTTATAATCACTTTTCTCTATCGGTTCGTGATTCTCAGTCTTTATCATAACAAGGTGATATACAGAAAGGACTCTTTCGGAAAGGGGCCCTAAGTCCTCTTTTTCGCGCTTTTTCAAAACGTTTTTGAAGTTAAAAATCTCAAAAAGCTTGATATAATTTATTGATGTAATCATTTTGCGATTCATTTTTCACTTAGGGGTTTTTAAGGCCGTTGATTATGAATCTGATATTAGTTTGAAAAAAACGGCGGATACGAAATGGCAAGAAATTTTCACGAATTTTAATTTTTGTTCATAAAAAAAGGTATCTTAGAGGATCTTAGTGTCGCTGATACTTTGGTATAATTTAAACAATACGTTCCTTTAACGAACAGATGTCTGTTCATTCCGTTAGATAAAGCTAATAGAACATCAGAATAACAAAAGTTCACGATGTTATAGTAGTAATAACGTGCACTGTACTATGAGCATTTCAGAGCTTATCTGTACATTCTATCTGAAATAGTGTCTCAGGGCCAAACCGATAACGGCAGTTTTAAAAAGCTGTTTTTTTAGTTGCGGCGTGCACACATTTCGATGCGTTTGACGTCTGTAAACAAGAAAGGAAAAAACAGGTTCAGAGGATTACCTGTCCTTTTTTTTTTGCATTATGGCCCGCTTTTCAGGATTTTTGATAACTGTGGGCCGAAGATTCAGCGATCCTTGCATCTATTTTATCAATCTTGCAAGGAAATTGAAATGCCTGGAAACGTACTACATTTTTCGAACGGACTACGAGGGTTGTTTAATAAATCAGTGATTTTATGAAGTTCCAGCTCAGTGAGTTTAAATGCAACACTGATCCCGTCGACGTCATCTATTAACAGACTACTGTTGAATTTCAAGCAAGCTGGGTCATTTAGTTTTTGTTTTACAGCCATTGAAAACACCTACCTCGTAAATTTAAACGAAAATGGAAAGTTTCGTTGTGGTCGTACCAGCACAAGTGACGCTAAACGTTTAGGTTGCATAAAAGAGGTCATCACGCCAGAAATCGTCGATAAAATCCATTAAATGTTAATGTATGATAGAAGAATAAAAGTGCGTGAGGTGGCTAAGGCTCTAGGCATCTCAACTAAGTGGGTACATCACATTTCACATGAATGTTTGGACCTGAGAAAACTATCCGCGAGATGAGTGCTGCGATTGCTCACACTCGACCATAAGCGCAACCGTGTGACCACTTCAAAGGAGTGTTTGTCGATGTTCAACCTCAATTCGAACGAGTTATTGCGCCGTTTCGTAACCGTAGACTAAACATGAATCCATCACAACACACCAGAGACAAAGCAACTATCAAAACAGTGGGTTTCTTCGGGTAAACGTGCACCAAAAAACACTGAGGTGTGTCTGTCGACCAACAAGGTCATGGCTACAGTTTTCTGGGATGCGCGCGGTATTATTCACATCAATTACCTTCAGAAGGGTAATGCGAGCAACAGCCAATATTATTCAGAGCCTTTGAACAGATGCACGCGTGTTTAGTCACGATAACAAAAATCTATAAATTGGGCTACGAACTGCTACCTCATCCAGCATGTTCTCCAGATTTTTCTCAAAATATTTTTGACCTTGAAAATCGGGATTTCAAGGTGAAATTTTATTTCTAGTAGAAGCAAGAACTTCAGAGTGTTTTCCTACGTAATTTGATGAACTGAAAACAAAAAAAAGTGCAAAAAGTGCAAAAAATTACTGAGGTATCCTTGACCTTAAAAATCTACAGTCAATATCACATTTCATTTTTTGCAAAAGCAAAAGCTCGAGATGGCCTTTTAGCATTATTAGTGCGCTAAAAATTAGAAAAACAGTGAAAAAATTTTTAAAGCATCTTTGACCTTAAGAACGTCCATTTTGATGTAAAATTTTACTTTTCAGCACAAACGCAGTGAGCTTGAACCTCATATCTAAAGGTTACATTAAATACTGCGGCATTTATTCTCAGCATGAGAATGAATGCCGTACTACGTACGGCATTATTTCGTACTGCGTACGAAAACCTCCTCAAAACTCTGCTTATACTAGAAATGACATTTGACCTTAAAATAGAGATTTTTAGAGTTAAGGGTGTCTGCGGCAATTTTTTAATATTTTGTACGTATTTATCGCATCAAACTACGTACAAAAACCTTCTAAGGACTTGGCTTATATTAGGCATAAAATTTGACCTTGGGATGGCGATTTTCACAGTCAATGGTGCATGCGGGATTTTTTAATCATTTTTTTCTTATATTTAGCGCGTAAAATTACATAGAATTACCGTCTCAAACCTTCATAAAAAATGAGACAAATTTTTTAAATTGCATTTTACGTTGAATGCGTGGCTTGTCGATATATTGACCAGTCGTCAGGTCGGGGACTCTACCTGAGATATCCAATGATTTTATGTATAAGCTTTGCATTTTATAAGAGGTCGATTTATACTGAAATTTCCCCGCAGCTAAAAGGTTAATAAATATATAATATTACAATTTATAATAGGCACTGATATTAAAACAGATGTATTTTCATTGTCTTGTTTTCATAATTTAAAAAAGTGCGCATCCAGTAAAAAGCCGACTTTGTTAATTAACATTTTATTGCACATGATATCGTTTTTTCAAGAACTTAATTTGCTTATCTATAATTCAATTTTCACCGGTTTACACAAAATATACGCATCCTATCAAAATATTATTCATAGAAAATTTTTAATCCTATTTTTTTTGGTGAACAACTTTTGTTTATTAATTTTTTTCGTGCTTTGTGTTGTTTTTCTCAAAATTAAATTTCTTAATTGTGAATTTCATTTTTTACCATCATAAGAAAAACTAGGCGTGCTATGAAGAAAATTAAGAGAAATAAAGTAGTTTTTTTTGGATGAACCATTTTTGTCCATTGATTCTTCTTAGCTTTTGTAGTTCGTCCAAAAAGTTAATTTCTTCATCTTTATTGCTATTTTCTACGATTTAAACAAAACTACGTGCTTTATTTCAAAACTATATTATAAAAAATTTTCAGATCTTTCCTAGGTGAACAACATTTGTCTAATTTTTTTTTTCAAACCTTATATCGCTTTTCTACAATTTTTTTATTTGATTTTTCTTGTTATTTTTTATGATAAAAACCAAATCTACGATTCATATCAGTTGATAATTCACGACAAATTTGTAGCTTGTTGTTGAATGAAAAACTTTTGTTTCTCAGTGTTTTTTGTAGATTGCGTTGTTTACCCAAAAATTAAAAATTTGTATCAATAATGTTATTTTATACGATTAAAACAAAAAATACGCGTCCTGTCAATAAATAATAACTAACAAATTTGTAGCACTTTTCAGTGAAAAACATTTTTCTATTAACTTGTTTTTGTACCTTGTGTCGTTTTTTAACAATTTTTTAATTTTATTTTTAATGTTATTTTTTATAATTAAAACAAAAACTACGCGTCCTATCAAAAAGTGATTATTAACGTCCTGTGAAGAAAGAATTTATTACAATATCATGAAGGAATATACAAGACGATTCTGAATCTGTTTGAAATTAAACATTTTTCAGATTGTAACGTTGTAAATTGGCCTTTTTGAATTAAACACTCAAAAGTTAAACAAATTTGAACGTGCGATTAAAATCTTATTAACCAGTTTTAATTTAAAAATGATCTGTTATAATAGATTCATAATCAAACTGTTTTTCAATTTTAAATACTTTTTAAAAATATTTACAGTCTAAAATATTCTATTTAAAACAGATTTAATTAAACATTTTTATTTAAAAAAGGACTATTTTTTATGACCAAAATTGTTCGGAATCGAAAACATTGAATGATAAATTAAAATTTTTAACGTTGCAATGTTAATTGTTCCACACACAAGAAAATTAATGTGTAGATGAAAAAATTGAATTTTAATGTATGATAAATAATCAAACGATTGTTAATAATAGATGACTTGAAATTAAAATAATTAGGCTCATAAGGATTTAAGTTTAAAAAAGTTTTGTATTCAATCATTCTGATTTTAAAAGAAAGGGAAGTAATTTTTGTTAAAAAAAAATTGATTTCGGCCTGATTGAAGCGCTGGAAATAAAACGATTTAAAACTATACTGTTTGAAAACAATTTAAAATAAGGAAAGATATTTTTACAACTTTGGTATTTCCCTAAAGGGAGGCTATAGTTCGGCCTATGATAAAAACAAGTATTATATTGTATATCAAATATTTTTAAATAGATTCTTATCTAATTGCCTAACAATAAAATAAAAAATTAATTACGAAATCCTGTCAACACATCTGAACACATCTTATTCGTAGAAAAATAATATTGATAATCAAATGAATATATTTCATGTGAATTTTATGGAAACTTGACGATTGCTTATTTAATAAACTTCACAAAAAATATTTTTTGCAGTTAGGGAAAAATATAAAGACATGTATTTTTCAACTTTTTCTATTATCTCATCGTTTAGGACAATGTTCCATATTGTTTTCTTACCCTCGCCTTCAAACATTATAATTTATATTTCATTTACGTTAATTGTATTTCGCACCTCCTCCACTAGGTCAACATGCTGTACCCCTGCTTTACACCATGATACCACTAATTTTTAAACATATATAGCAATTCAAAATTTGTCCCTTACTCTGGCGCACAATCCCTGCTGCACTCAGACTAAATACTTATTCTTTTTTTTTTCTGTGCCGTGTGTACCACATCGTCCCAGATTCCGAGATAGTAAATTTGAAAAATATTTTGTTTTCTTAAACAGAGGTAACCTGAACTCTTTTAGTAAAAATCTTTAATTTCTTTTGTAGAAAAAAGGTCATTTTTATAAATGGTAATTTCTATAACTTTGTCTACTCGTGGAACCACGTGGCGAATAGAGGTTAGGTTAGCGATGTGATGTACATCGTCTTTAATTTTTCGACCAGAAGTATGTAGTGCGCCTTTTATTGTTTTTATTCTGAAATATAACAAATCTAAACTGTTAAACATAACCTACATTATCATTCAGTTTCTGCTCATCTTACAAATAAAAAAAAAGGATATTTGGGAAAGTTGCATTGTTTTTTGGTCAAAATAACCCAGATGAAAAAATGCGCGCACAGTGCAAGCGGTATCGCTTAAACGCGTGCGTCCACGGCGCCACACATATGCATCATCATATGCGACGCATATCGCTCGCACGCCATGAAGGTCGCACGCGTGAAGGCGAAAGGCGTTTATTATATATGTATCTAACAAGTCTCAACGAACAATATAAAGTGTGTATTTTCTATAATACATAAAAATAATAGGAAACGCGAACATTTTTTGTTGCCGAGGAAATAGTACATTTTCTTATATTATGATAATTATATAATTTAGATATACAATTTCTGGTTTCCAAAGAAAAATAACTGTTTAACTAACATATTAAAATAAAACCTGAACCGTCTCAAATTTACCTAGAAATCTGCATCTTTGAAAATGAAAGAAGCTTCAGTAGCGATAAATCAAGTACATCGTTCACATTATAGAAAATTAAATATTATTTACCATACCTGTCAGATTTCATGTTATTCTTTCGACTTTTTTCACGTACAATTGACGAAACGTGATAAAAATAACACATTCACTGCACATATGACTGCGATGACAATGTCCAAAAACAACTGATTATAAACGACCTAGCCTAGCCAAAAGAAAAAAACGCCATGTTTAAGTTGAGTCTATCCACGTGATCACGCGGGAACATTACAAAGTTACTTCAATATAATAATGGTAAAATGAATTTTAAAACATTTAAAAAGTAGTAAAACTAACATCAAGACATTATTTTGAGATATCTAATTTGTGAAAATTAGATTTTCAAATTAGTCTGTCAACATCAGTGAATAAAAACCATACTTATAACTTTCAAATTTATGTTTCAGGTGTTCTTCATTTTTTTCTGTTGTGAATTATCGACACTAATTATTTCTGAAATATTACAAATTTACATTATAGTTATTAAAAAATGAGCTCATCAATAATATTTAATGTATAAATAGGGGTTTATAATAAAATGCGATGCATATGCCTCGCGCATACGTGCTTCTCACACTTGCGACGCATATGCATCGCACGTACGTGCCTCTTACAAAATGCGACGCATATGAACCACACCCTGCTTGCACCGCGTGCGTCGCATGCCGTGCGGGTAACGTGCCTCGCACGATTGTTATGTGGAAATGGTCAGTCCTAGCGATCTGCAACTGTTAGTGGACATACAGGAAAATTATATAAATGTAAATACGAATCAACAATGCCTCTGCAAGGGGCTTCTTTAAGATAACTATAATATAAAAAAATATAAAATATAAGAATAAATATAATTAAATGAACAAAATATAATGGCTGACGAAAAAGGATAAAAAGAGTTCCAGCACCAATAGTTTGCAGCTATCAGTTGACATATAGGCAAGTTATAAAAATATATAAGCGACTCAACAACGTCTCAGCAAGACGCTTGCTTAAGGCGACTGATTCTTAAGAAGGATAAAGATCATTTCTCAACGATCTGAAATACAAGTGTCTGACACGAACATGTTGCAGGTTGATTAGATGTAAAAAAAAAAGAATAAATAATAGAATTCAAAGTCATTTTCGATAATTTCCATATTTATCTGTCATTTGTAATAAAATAATGACTTATACGGGCCAAATTCTTCCAAAAATTTCTCTGAATACGAAATCGTTATTACGCATGTATCTCTTTTAGTTTAGAAATCTCACATCCTCAATTAACAATAGTTCTGCAAATAGTGACCGCAAAAAATGCTGTTTTTAGCCTATTCTTTAGAGCATCTAGCGACTTGGGAAGCAAATAATAAAATATGTTACAGGTATCAAATTAATCTTCATTAAAAACCAAAGTAAGTATTTGTATTTTTTCTGTCAAATAAATCTTACAAGAGTAAGAAAATTTTAAATGTAAATCATTGAATAAATTTTCACGATAAGTAGTGAAAAATTACCAAATTTCAAAACGTATTAACAAAAATATTTGAATTTTATTAATTTTTATGACTTAAAGATCAAATGTCAAGAGCTTTGAAATCTAAATATTTCAAATTTACGAAATTCCACATGTTAATCAGTAAAGTTATAGGACTTTTAATTGTAAGACTTAAAAATTAAATCATTTTAATTTGTAAACTTTAAAAATTAAAAACTCTGCATTCAAAGATTTACCATGCAACGTTTTACATTTTTAGGAGATTTTTTATGAACTGAAAAAATTTCAGATGTAAGTCATTAGAATTATAGAACTATTAACTGTTGAAGATTACAATTGAAAAAATGTATAATTTTAAAGGCGTATGAATAGAAATTCGTTAATTTTAAAAATTTGTGATTTGGAAAAAAAATCAAAAGCCTCTAAATAAGTAAAAAAACAGAAGTTTTTAGTATGGATAAAATGTGAAAAAATAAACAAAGATCCACTTTAGGCATTTGTTCATATAATTTGTTAATAAAATTAACAAAAAATGCTGAATGACACATTTTTATCAATAACCATCACTGATTACATTATTTAGGGAAAATAAAGAAAAGAACTATTTCTTTCTGCCTTCAAACGTCCACACTGGGCATTTGTTTATATAATTTATTTATAAAATCAATAAAAATATTGCATTACGAATTTTCACTACTAAACATCACTTCAAACTTAATTTTAACAAAATTAAGAGAAAAATTATTTCTCTATGCCTTTAAATGTCCACATTAGTCATTTTTTCATATAATTTGTTTATAAAATCATTAAAAATTATCAAATCACAAAGTTTTATGGTCAAGTATTATTTTGTCATTTAAAAAATGTTATTTGAAAACGAAAAATCCATAATGTAAACAGATGAATTTCAGCTCGAATTTTAAAATACAAAATCATTTCTAAAATTTCTTATGCAGAGAAAATTGTAATGTACCGAAACAAAACAAACTGTTAAAATTTAAAAGATATAATTTTTCTAAAGATTCTTGGGAATTATTTTAAAAAATGCTGAGAAGTCTAAAAAGTTTGAAAAAAATGTACATTTCAAATAATTTTTATCTGTTATTAAAAAAAATATAAAAAAGCTAATATTTAGATATTTGTAGTGTTCCTATTTGAGAATCAAATAATAATAAACTTATAAAATTTTTTCAAAGAGCTGCTGTATTTAAAATATTAAAACAATTTTTTAAGTAATTGAACGCTTTAAAAATTCTATAATGAATAGGCTTCATTTTTTAAAACAATTTAAAATTAAATGCCGTTATACAGCAAAGTATTAAACTTTCACGAATTAAACAGTTTGAATATGTCTAGTTAAAAAATATATATTCAGGCTATCATTTTTCACATTTTAAATTAATAAAATTAATAAAAATTTTGGAAATTTTTAATACTTAATCGCTCTAAGCAATTTAAATTTAGAAACATTGAAAATTAAATCGTCGATTCTTTTAAAATAAGTACTTTTTAAATAAGAAGGTAAGCTATTTTTATACTAAGTCATTTCGAATAAGTAATTCATTTTTAATTTGTATAGTCTTAAAAGTTTGATCTATAATTCTTTATTACAAATAAAAAGTCAAACGTTAATGAATATTTTTAAACTGTTTTTTTTTTCACTTAAAGTAGTTATAATATGTAGGTTTGGGAACATTGACGTAGTTACAGCTGCTACCGACAGGTGGCGCCACTAGTCAGTTCTCAGCAGTCGGTAAATGCTCGATCAGTAAGGTAGAGCACTCACATGAATTTATGACCAAGTCGGCAATGCGGGTCGCTGTTTTACCGACCAAGGCACATAGTCCCATCTGCCACCGACAGATAGCGCCATCAAGAATAGGCGGCTTCGGAGGTACTGCTGCGTAGTTCCATCTGCCACCGACAGATGGTGACAGCTGTCAGGCACCTAAGCTAGTAAGCTAAAACGTATTCTTGGTTCGCTTAAAGAGATGAGTCCCTGCAGTACCAACCAAGAATCAAATTCTGGAGTATCTCAGGTTTCCAGAAAATAATAAAAACCTGCTAAAAATAATGGACGTGATCTCAGACGATTTTCTGTTCATCAAAGTTTCTGGAAGGTTTGAAAGTAAGAGGCTCTTGCTTATAAGATTTTGTCTGTCGTTTAGCATTCTAGAATCATTGACATTGGATACAATTTCTGACGATTTTGCGGGAAATGTCAATCGAATGTTTCAACTTCCACCTATAATGGTACATAATAAAATTCAATGTTTCGTACCATCCAGAAATTTCTATGTAGACGTAGTGATCTCTAACGATTTTCTATACAACGAATTTCCAAGAAGGCTCGAGACATAAGAAAGATGTATGGAAACAGGATATGAGTTCTAGTGATTATGCTAGCAAAGATCCATCGGTTACTTCTAGACGATTCGATACACTAGATGCCGGAGGCTCGCTGGAAAACATGTACATACATTCTGGAAAGATCGATCGAAGTTTCCACAAAAGGTTTGCTGCACGCCGGGTTCTGTGCTCATCAAGTTGCGAGAACTATCGATATTGGATGTGTGCAATCTTTGGCTAATTTCGAGAAGGAACAATCGAGGTTTGTAGATATTTCGATGCATAGATTCTCATAAGCAATAACCCTGTATGGAGAGTTCGACAATTCTTTCTCATATTTGAGTAAAGATATAAGGCTGTGAAGATAAGTTATAAAACATTTAGAGTTGTACAGTAGGTTACTGTGAAACATACGGATAAACAACTTTTCGGTGATATACTAGGTTGCGCAGTAATGTTCTACATCACATACAGGTGCGCAGTGCACTTCTGTGATACTTATGGATACGCAGTAGACATGCAAGGCACATATGAATGTGCACTACAGTTTTGTAGTACATAGGGCTACGCAGTACACTTCTTTGCACATAAAGTTGCGCATTGCACTTCTACGGTAAGCAGTAATGCGCAATAGGCTTAGAAGGCACATAATAATCCGCACTGCAGTATATATGGCTACGCAATAGAGCTCTTTCACATGCGCCGTAGAGTTCTGCCACATATATCGCTGCTCAGCACACTTCTAGTACACTTACGGATGCGCAGTGACTTCTGTCATACACATGGATGCGCAGTACAGTTTGGTTGTATATATGGCTACACAGTAGAGTTCTGTCCCATATACCTC
>JAUELO010011891.1:0-11440 GCA_032357855.1 Amphibolips quercusostensackenii
CAAGAGCGTAGACAATCCTCATCTCTCCAAATTAAAAAAAAACAACTTATGTATTATAGAAGAATTTCCTTAAAAATGTAACCAATCATTACTTCAGCGCTTCATTAGATTTAATAATCTATACTGCAGTCATTATCTCTTAGATTAAACAATTCAAGTTTGCCCTTCTACATTATTTACATTTGATAAGAATAATTTTCAAGGAAAAAAGATGACAACATGCGAATAAGAAATATTCTAGACTTTAGGATAAAAAATAAAAAACAATTTAACTTCTTATGTTAGTACGACTTATTCTGTTTGTTGGCAATGCAATATATTTCGACTTAAAGTCTAAAAACTTTTAGTTATTCTTAATGATAAATCAAAAAGTTAATGATTTTTTGAAAGTACCATAGTTTCTTTGAAAACAAATAATTAAAGCAATTACTTTATTTTTCTTCGAACACTATGAGGTTCTTTTGATTTTAAATTCTAATGACACAAGGAGGAAAATGTATATTTGGGTAAATTCAAATTAACCTTGAAATTATTAGTTTATAAACAAATTAAATAATAATATTAACAAAAAAACTACGGCCTGAAAAATATTTCAATTAAAAAATAACTTTTACCAAAAGCAAGCACTTAAGGAGCAGGTTATATTCTCCGGTTGCAAGAAACAAATACGAATTTTTTAATAATAATAATAAAATTACAAATCGCTTTACGAACCGTTTTGTACTCATTCGGAATAAAATTGATTCCATCCATGGTTCATTTGATTCTGATAAATAGAATCCATTTCATCATGGGCAAATGCGATGTCTGTTTCCTAGTTATTCCGAATCTAGTCGGTTAGAGTCAGCAAATATTATCATAAAGTCAATTACAACTAATCTCTTTTATCCCAAAATTTATTCTGAATTTGTCCAAATCATTTTACAGGGGCTCCTTCAAAAGTCTGGTTGCGCGAAGTGTCTCAATGGTGACCGGCTTCTCTATTTTCCATTTAAGAGCCCTGAGAATCAAGTATAAATCTCTCTGGTAATTTGCAGGCCAAACGGTAAAGCCACTTTGTCTGGTCGTTTCTATCAATAATCTACATGTTATAAAGCCTTATAGCACAGTTTGTTTGTTACGAAGAAAATTGTATTTTTCGTGTAACAATTACAAAAAAATAAATTTGACTGGACAGCATCGTTGTAATAATGTGTTCTTCTATTTAGCAAAGCATGGAGCAGGTAAGGGAGTTTTTTTAGTTCGGAATTACGTTTGGGCGACCCTAGCGAGAAAAGCAGAAACTACCATCCGTTTTGACTCAAGTCTGCAAGTAATGAGACGTCCACTATCACCATTGTTGTTTCATTCGACGGCGAACAGTCCGTATATAAAAAGTGGGGGCTTTTACCGAAATGAGTGAATTCCCAATAGGTTGGCCGGGTAGAGGTCGCAAAAGGGTATATAATATAATAAAATGCAGATTTTAAGTAAAATAAAAGTGTTAATAATACATTAACACAAGTAAATATTTAAAGAAAAACATTTGCTTACAAGCAATTTGCCCCCCGATTTCATGCATGCAATATTCACGCCAAATGAGTGAACCTGTACAATTTTCAGCAAACGCACTTCAAAATCAGGACCTTGTACATTAAATGAGAATATACAAGTTCACTGTGCAAGTAAGTGAATTATACAAACATGCAAAATATTAATAATATTTTCCGCCTAATTTATCTAAAAAGATTTGACAAAGAGTTTAAGCAAATTTCAGAAAGGTTTCAGAAATTTCATGAAGATTGCAAAGACTTGAAAAAGGCATTTATACCAAATTTGAAAGATTCCCTAATATTCAAGTTAAGGTCTAGTGTTTCATCAGTCTTATCCGCTGCTCTGTACAGAAACGATCCGTTGCTTACTTATTTGTGTTTTCTGACTTTTTTCGGATAAAGGTGTTTTCCATTTGCGACAACATGTACTTTGTCCAGAATGATCCTTTTGTAGAAAGGTTCGTCATTTAGTATTTTGCGACTACTTTCTCGACGTAAGATGTAAAGTCAAGGAATATATAAGTAATGGTGGAAGCATTTGTTTATGTGTGGGTTCGCCCTTGTTCGTTGGACGCACCCTAAATAAATAGAGTAGTACTAAGACGGCAAGCATCTTTGTTTCTTGCTTATAGTTTAGAGGGCTAAGTGTGTGGGATAAAACGTTTAAATTTGCGTCGAAAAGTTTCTTTTATAGATGTTACGCCTTGAATTCTGCTCTCCGGCAAGATTTAGCATCGTAAAATCTCTTTAGCGCCAATGTGCTATACAATGCCTCTGCAGATGTTCTTAGGTTTCTAGAAAATCCCGGCAAGTCATCTTGGCTTTGAATAAATCTTGATGCCATTTTTGATTTGTGCTTCTCCAAGATCCTCAAAGCTATATTAAGTTGCTATGAATTATCAGCATAAATCTTGATATCATCTTTATATAGATAAGAATTTTTAGGTTTGCCGTTAAAGTGCTCTTAGAAATCGGGCAGTACAAAAGATAGTTGCAATAGTATAAGGGAATAGAAGAGATGATTGTTTTTTAATAGGTTCGCCATAAAAGATGCTTTTCTGAAAGGTGACGCTGTTAGTTGTCACACGATGCTGTACAGACGAAATAGTGACTTTGGCTTTACAAGGGGGTACTAACCTTTTCATGCATCTTACTATACGTGGATAAACCTAAAAAATTTTCTGAAAGACACATAGTTGAGTTTATCAGAGTAGTAAAATTGAAAAATCAATAGAAGTATAAATAGCAGCAAATTTATAAATATAAGTATTTCTTGATAAAAAGAATGTTGTCTTATAGAAAAAATATATTTAAATTTAAGTAATATGAAAAAATAATAGGACAATTTTGTTGTCCTATCATTTTCTTTAAATATTAAATATTAGTGTGACACCCTAACAGCAATAATAATCCTTAATTAGCATATAACATTCCTTCTAAAATTATTTAGTAAACCAGTTCATTAAACTAATTTCTATTGCTTCAACGCTTATATTCATTAATATTCTACTATTCTTACATCTTTTTTTTTGTTATTTCACAACATTGATCACCTTCAACATACGTATATAAGTAAAATCTTAAAATTCATGCAGGTTTTGGGTAGAGTTCTTTTCACACAACGAATCTCTCTGTATCTTTTTCTATTAACTTCTGGATTTTCAAATTTTCAAATTTTCAAGCCACATAAATAAAAATTATGAATTGATTATTGTTAATAATTTTGTTTAGGCATGTTGTAAAAATTAGTATTTCTGACGAAATTTTAGTGCAGAACACTCCTTTCTCAAGCCTTACTATTCGTACGGAAGAACTGCGGCTTTTTGTGCTGAAATTTTGGTACATCTTTATGCGGCCCAACATTTTTATAGCAATTTTCATTTGAAATTTTTAGTTTTAGACCGTGTACATTGTACCTAATTATAAGTACTTTGAGTAGACAGTTTTACCGATTTTAAAATATATATTTATTTTTTTCATTTTTTAAAATAATAAATCATATTCCAAATAGTGAATAACTTAATAGATAAAATACAAATTACATATTATTCATGTCTTATGATTTGATACGTTTTTAGAAAACTTTGGTTTGAAAACAAACTTGCATTAAAAATCTTATAAAAAGAACGTTTTTATGATTTCCTTGATAGGTTGGCTCCCGTGAAATATTCAGATTGCCGAAGAACATGCTAGGTTCTGTCGAACATAAGGTTCACAAGGAATATTATAGGTCTTATGAGATAGATAAAGTCTAGTAGCCTAACAAGGTACCGGAGGATTTTTTTGGAACATAAGGTTAGGTCTTTTCTTAAAATAACGATTTTCTGAGAGGCGAGTTAGGTCCCGTGGCGTTGAAAAGTGTTCCCTAGAAGGAGGGAATTTTGAAGCCTGGATTGGGTTATGTATTTTAGAAAGAATTAGGGGGATAAGTTGAGTTTTGTGGTTTATTGGTAAAGCTTCCATAAAATAGGAGGTGTTCTTGTGGGATAGAAGGTTCATGTAGAATAAGTGGATTCTGAAGGATGTACCAGATCCTCATAAGTAAAGAAGGTTTAATGCGTATAGGAATACCAAAAGTTGGGTCAGTTTCCGTGTGATAGATTAGGTTACACGAGACAGGAGTAGTTCAGGTACCCGGACCTAGGAGAATGCTAGTAATTTTTTCTTAGCCTACTAATAAAGATTATGCGATTTTCAAAGTGATAAAACATTTTGGGCTCACTGATTTTTACACCAACCAAACAAACCAAAGTATAATGTTCTCGCATTCTTAAAAAACCACACTTGTACTAATATCTAGCAAATAGCAATTAGAGGAGTGCTATTAATATTTTTTCAATCCCTACTATGAAAGAAAAAAATAAATACAGTGATACAAGTTTTTGGGCTGACTTATTTGTTTATAAAGTTAAATAAACAGAACATCATGTTCTTTTAACCTTAAGAAGACACTTTTGATTATCTGTTTATCCACGGAATCAAAAGAACAAAAAATTTCCGAAGTGATAATAGTTTTCGGCATTACTCATTTTATCATCAACTTTATGAGACAGAAGATAATGTGCAAATACATTTAAGAAACCACCCTTTGCAGTAATACAATTGGCTACTTACTTTGAGGTCTGTAAGAAATATTTTTTTATTATCTAATAGGAAAAATCTAAAAATTTTCGAAGTGATGAAAGTTTTTGGTTGCACTAATTTTTTTATTGATTCATCAAAACATGATGATACTCTTTCAACCTCAAGAAAAAATCCTTGTGATAATATCCTTCGCAATTTAACGTAAGGAGTAATGTATCTGTATATTTCCTGCTGAAAAGGAACGTAAAGTTTTCAAGGATATGAAAGTCCTTAGCCCAAATAATTTTGTCATTATCTTAGCCATAGGGGGATAATGTTCTAACAACCTCAGGAAACCACCCTCGCAGGACATCTTCTTCTAGGTCATTAAGTTAATGAGAAAATCAGTAGGCTAGGAGCTTTTATATTTTTCTTAATATGTCTTGTTCCTTTATAGCTCAGGACAAAAAAATATCTTGAACACCTCTTAAATTCGATTCCGATCAATATTGCTGCGAGAGTTGTTTCTTGAGGTTTTTTTAAATAGCATTTACTGGGTCATTAAATTAATTAAAAAATCAGTAGGGCAAAAAACTTTCAACACTTTTAGAACATTATAATCATTCTAAGCATGAAATGAACAAATATTCCAGCTACTACTTAAAGTAATTCATTTTGTTAATTAGAATTTTTCAAGTGGTTCAAAGCTTTTGTCAGATTAATAAATAAGACAGCAAAGAGTCAATAAAATTACTTTTTCTATTTACCCTGCGAAAAAATTGAGCCTATTTATTGGAGGATAAAAAAATTGTGTATCTCTTCACAAAGCAATTTTTTCGAGAAATCATGAATTATTCGTTTGAAAAACATACTTACATCTCTCGAAATAAATTTCATGCTAAAAGTTTTCTGTTGATTAAAATTCACTTGGATTCACATAAGCATTAAGATATGAAAGCGTTATTTACTATACCGTCGAAAAACGTTGGTACGACTTACGCAAGTAGTATCATAAATCACTTCTTACATTAATAGATAATAATTCATCCAAAAAAGAAGCAAATGACTTCTTAACAAAATCATTGCAAAGCCTAATGAATTCAATGTAACCTTAAATTCTAAAACATAAAATTTGAAAAATATTTACGTGTTCTGAAGATATGAAATGATAGGTCCAAATGTGCCTGCATCAAGTTTTAATCTGCGGTTACCGTTGCACAGTGGGGTAAAAAAAGCACCCATGGACCAATCAATTTTCGGTCATTGCTGTCAAACCGATTCAAGTGTTTTTTTTTTTTAAAAGTTTTTTAAATTCTGAAAATATGTGTGTTATTAGATTTTTAAAATTTTCAGATAATTTTTCATTTAACAACAAAGTTGAATTCTTCTTAACTTTTCTAAGTGACATTTTTTTTAAGATATTTAGATTATTTGAAGATTTTAAAACAGTGTAAAAAGTATATAAATATAATTTCTGGTTGTAAAGAATAATTGAAACAAAACCGTTATTGTGTTCTAAACAAATGATTGGCGGAAAGTCATTTTTTTTATTGATAATGTTTGGCTCATAGAAATTAATAGATTTTGTGATAAATGTGGCATAATTGAATTTCTGATTATTATAATGAACATGGTATTCTTTTTAGTAATTGTATAACCCATTTTCATAAGCTGATTAACAGTTTCGTGGCAATTCCATATAGGATCAGTTTTTGTTTATGGAATCAACTAAGGATGTCTTCTCGATGACTCTTTGCTATAATACTTTGCAAACTGACAACAATTATTATATACGCAATCAACTTGAAATGTTTTGCAATGACTATTTGCTATGATACTACGCAAATTGACAAAAATTATTAATTCTTCAAACCATTGCTATAAACTGTTGATTCTGGAAGCATAGATCTTTTAATTTTAAAAAACTGGTATCTGAAGCTTCCCAAATGAATATAAGCAAGACACATCAAAAAGTGCAACAAGTCTTCGTGCATCTTAAATGTAGATGATTTTCTTCTTTTATTTCTACAAGCTCTTTTTATGTCTCTATTTTGCGCTTTCTAAATCTCTCCAGATAGTTGACCAGTTGGTATGACAAAATAATTATCAATATTCAGTCCACTAATCAGAAATTTTTGCACTGATTGTAGCACAGATAGCAATCATATTCTTTCACATCTTTTGCCCCACTGTATACATGCGCACGATTTACGGTAACACGCTGATGGTCAAAGTTAGTGAGAATTCTCAAAGAATGTGGTTTATATAGGACACTATTTGACAGGTATAAAAGATATTTTTCTAGGATTGTTTGGGCATGATGAGGAAAAGGAATATGAAAGTCTCACGAAACAAGTGTATTAATGTAAAGTAAATTGTCGCGTGCCTACAGGCAGACCACCAAAAGAATTATTAGGATCTGTGAATTAATCCCTATTCACGACGTTGAGGAATAAATGAGCTCAATAAGTAAGGCCAAGCAAAAAAACTTGACAAACTTTGGCACAGACATCGATAAAGGAGCAGAGAAAACTGTACTGAAAAACTGCTTTTTTGAAATTCGGATTCTTTTCTCGAAACTATGAAATTGACCAAAATATGATACTCAGTGTTGGTTAACGAGAGGCTAGCTTACCTGATTGAAGCACAGTTTTCGACCTTTATTGGCTCTGATAAAGAGTAGGTGACACCTCTATAGTAATTAAAGCCTGTCTGTGGCTCAACGTGGCCTAAAACGGCGGCTTTTCTACAAGGTAGTTACCCTTTTCCAGGGTGAGGTAGGCCCTGAGGAATTTAGGCCTATTCAGGTGTCCTGCTCTATATCGCCTCTGAAATGTGTTTTAACAGTAGGCAGGAGAGATTATGATAGATCCGCACTTGCGACTTGCTAGGGCTAGTCTGATACAGAGATATGACTCAACGCCTTGATAAGGTACGCGAGTAGTCTTCATTCGGGAAGCAGTCCGGATCGGTTATACTAAATCCAAACGGCTTTAAGCAAAACAGTTAACCTAATGGAAGGACAACTTGAGCAGGAAAGCTTTGCGATTGAAACTTCATAAGCATCGAAAGGTGTTACACCTCCAGAAAGGTAATAAGAGGGGCTAACATCGCAAAAGATGTGATCTGCTACATGCTGGGCGACAGAAACCTAACAGCGAGTTGGGGTGATACCACTGTATGTGCAACTGTTGACTCTGGATGTCTGCAGGAAGGGGTTCTCTCGACCCTGCTGTGATGCTTGGGAACAAATATACTTTTTTATCTACTTATGAGTCGAGGCTACCACGCTACAGGCTAAGTAGACAACATACTTGTCATGGTTCGCGCTTGGCATCTAAATGCGTTCTTCCGTTTGATGTAGCAAGCAATGCGGATAGTGGATTTTTGGTGCAAAAAAAAAAACCAGATAATCGGTCAATGAGCTGAATTTCTAGGAATTATCTCACATAAGAAGCTATTATAAAACGAGCACCTACAAAAACGTGAAAAAGCTTAAAGCTAATCCCACAGCTCCACAGGAGAGCCATGAGGAAAAGCTATGGCTTGAAACCAGAGACACTCATAAGGTTCTGCAGTGATCCTGCGACCCAGGCTAACTAATGCGGCAGTGGTCTGGGAAACAGGTTCAGCAATGGCACGAGTAGGATGACCCTAAAAACGCTTAGAGATAAAACGCCCATTTGCTATCTCTTTGCCAAAAAGTATCGTTTTTCTGCATGATGCAGGCCCGATAGCTTTAAAAAGAATTTTCTAATTGACTGAACTTGAGCACACAGTTTTAAGGTATAAAAAAATATGAAGAGTTCGTTAATCAGACATTTTTGGCCAACGTTTTTAGTTTTAGAAATTAAAAATGCTTTTTAAAAATCCAATTTCCCAAGTAAACTATACGTCAAATGAAAAAAATGTTAAGAAGTGAAAGGGTTCATCTCAAAAATACGTGCTTTACGTTAGAACATTTGTTTTAATAAGATGCATATTTTTCTTTTCAATCGTAAAAAATGTTATTTAAAATAGAGATTGCAATTTGCGATCAATATGTGTAACATACTAAAAGAATTAGGTAAAAAAATTGTACACATAAAAACTTTCGACATTTCGGAAAAAAGTAGACCTAATAGAAGAGCTTCCAGCATGTCGTAGCATAATAAGCGAAATCTCTCATTTTCCGTTTATAAACTAATAACTGGATACCTACGCTTTAACGTAGCAAACTTTATTCTTAAATAAACATCTACAGCTAGACTCTTAAGTTTATGAAATATTCGAAAACTATCAACCTAAAAGAAAAAATTCCAGCACAGTGATCTAAAAAAACAAGTTTTTATTATTTTTTTTTAGCTCATAACAAAAATCTTACGTTTAATACAGCAAAATTTCATTTATAAATAAACATCTACGTGCATATAACTATAATGTTGGCTATCAAAAAGTGGAAGAGCATAATTGAACACATCGATTTACATTTGCTTTTGGTGTTCAACAGCCTTACAGTCCTTCAAATCAGAGCATTGCTTACTTTCGTTTTTTTTTATTTTGGAATATACATCACACAATCATTACGCAATTTTGATACATTTGTTGCTTATCTTGTGTACAGAATTATCTTTATGGAATTAAGGATTATATTACCTTGGATTAAGCGAGGCTGCCAAAATTGTTCCAGACGCATCTTTAAACACAAAAAATCTGACTCCAGCAACTTCAACCGGAATGGGTGTTATTCCAGTGTGGGGTAAATTTTTGTATAAGACGTTCATTCGCTCCGGAATTCGTCCAAAAGGATCTAACTCTATAGTGATGTACCTTTTCTCATAAGCAATATGCCACATTGTTTTACTAGGTAGCGGCACATTTATAGGAACTTTGAAATAAAATAAAAATTTTTAAAATTATGAAGATTAAAATAAATTTTAAAATAAAACACTGTATAATTTTAAGTTAAAGCACTGAATATTGAAAAATTCTAAATCCAAATTCCAAAAGAGTTCACAAATCGAAAAGATAGTTTTTTTTTTAATCCTGCATTTTAAATCGAATTTTTTGAAAGCATCAAATAATCGGAATATTAATCCGGTCAGTTAGACTGAATATTATAATCATTTTTTATTTAGTTATTTTAATATAAAAGTAAAGGACATTTATTTTATAGTTTGAACACAAACTTTTGTTTTGCTTTCTACAACGATCAAAAGATAACTGTGTCGTCAAACTGACTAAGAATGACAGGCAGATTTGTTCACAAAAGCAATTTTTTTCTGGCTTAGGAGGTTTTAAAACATCGAGATTTGACGAAAATTGGTTAGATTAGAGTTCAGATTAATCTCATACCTTCAATTATAAATAATGGGAATTTAAAAGAAGATATTAAATTGAAATGAGCGTTCCCTTATTTTCACCATAGAATCATATATTCAAAAACCAATCATGCTAAAATCCTAAGCTAAACCTCTATGTCTGATTTGAAATGGAATAAGTTATTTACTTTTAATCGGTGCTACTACTCCCAAAAGTGATTCATCTTCGTTTAAAAATGCTACAAAGTGTAGGCCGTTTGCATTGACAAGACGGGCTAAATAATTGTGCTCTTGATAATAATTTTCATCGGGAACCGTATTGCCCTGAAAGTGAGCATGCATCACTCTTTTTTTAGTGCTATCTACCCACAACTCAATTTTGTGGGACATGTAATTGAATTCAAAATGTGGTGAGTCACGATCTCCTATAGCCTCTAGTTCTGTAAAACAAAAACAAAGAAAAATATTGAAAAACAATCTGAAAATTGAACACAAAAGAATTATGAATTGAAGCAATGAAAATAAAACGATCTAAAACGATCTGAATTTTTTACATTTTAAGTTCATCGATTAACGTCGCAGCAATGCATTGAACCCAAGACACATTTTTTAAAACTTTTAAATTTTTATTTAAATAGTATATGTTTTCATGAAAACTTCAATTTCGCATATTTTTTCTCTGCACACAAATTTTTAAGTTTTTGAATTTTTTTAATAAACCTGAAAACCCAGTCTTTTGCAGAACAAATATTATTTTTTACTTCAACTTGCTGGAACTCAAACAATTCTAAGGATTTTTGAATGAAATTTACAGCAAATATCATTGGAAGTCAAGTGAATTTTAAGCAAAATAATCTGCCTGGCGCGCGGTCACAATTTCATCCCGTCTGTTGTGTCTCACGCTTTGCGCGTAATAATGTTCCTACCTCGCGCTTCGCGCTCGGTATTGTATGTACCTTACACTACGCGCTCGGATACTTTTTGCTTCGTGCTTTGAGCTTAGCTCTTTTCAGTTATAGCACATCCTACTTAGCTGTGATAGTAAAGAGTTCACTTGCAAACATTAAACAACTGTCAAAACCCCTACGATTAAAGTAATTGTTAAATTTGTTTTTATTTCATATTGAGAAGAAACTTTATTTACCTAAAGTTCTATCGAGCTTAAGGAACACGTTTTCATCTGCATACTTGCGCTTTGCGCAAGATATTTAATTTCAAATTTATTTAAACCTCGCGCTCTACGGTCCGTTATGTGTATCCTCAAACAAATAATAGAAGTTTGAACTGCAGAGGATTAATTTTCAACCAAACATGGAATAATTAAATTTTTAGTTAAGAAAATTAATTTTCACAATTGAAAATTCACACAAAATAGTTGAAAAAAGAGGATTTGTAAATAAAATAATAAATCATCAACTATGAAGTTCAATTTTCAACAAAGTAGTTCCACTTTCTACTAAGTAGTTAAAGTCCTAATAAAAAAAGATGAATTTTCACCAAAACAGTGAAAAAACGAATTTTCAACCAAATGTTTCAATCGTCAAC
>JAUELO010011908.1:0-11439 GCA_032357855.1 Amphibolips quercusostensackenii
TTGGTTTAAAGTTCAACGTGTTTATAAAAATTCGTTATTTTGGTTGAAGATTATAACTCATTTGTTAAAAATTCCTAAAAAAAATTTTTTTTTGTAAAATTCATATTTTTGGTTAAAAATTAAACTATTAGGCTGAAAATTAAGTCTTTTTTTTAAATTATATTTTTTGTTGACAATTAAATTGCTTGGTTTAAAGTTCAACGTGTTTATAAAAATTCGTTATTTTGGTTGAAGATTATAACTCATTTGTTAAAAATTCCTATTTCTGGTTGAAACTTAAAATACTTTGAAAAAAATTAAACTATTTAGTTAAAAATTACAATATTTATTTAAGAAATTGAACTATTCTGTTGGAAATTTTTATTTGTTACAATTTTTTTTCAATTTGTCTTTGCTGAAATAAACTGGTTGAAAATTCGTTTTTTTCTTGTTAGAAATTCCCCTTTTCCGGCTTAAAACTATACTGTTTTTTAAAGAATCGGAACTATTGACGTTAAAAATTTAACTATTTTGTTGAAAAATGTTCTATTTGAGTAGAAAATTAATATTTTTAGATGAGAATTCATGTATTTTGTTGAAAATTCGTCTTTTTGTCAAAAATTCGTCTTTGAGTAAATAATTTAACTATTTTGTTACAAGTTTAATTATATTGTTAAAAATGCAACAAGTCTGTTAAAACATTAATTATTTTGTTGGAAATTCAGCTATTTTGTTGAAATTTAATTTTTGTTAAAAATTCAACTGTTTTCTGAAAAATTCGTCTTTTTGGCTTAAAAAATCAAATATTTCTCTGAAAATTCAACTATGTGGTTGAAAATTGTTTTTTTTTTGTCAAAATTAATTTTTTGACTGGAAATTTAACACTTTTGCTGCAAAATTAACTGTTTTGTTAAAAATTGTTCTATTTGGGTAGAAAATTAATATTTTTTGTTAAAAATTCACGTATTTTGTTAAAAATTTGTACTTTCGTAGAAAATTCGTCTTCGGGTAAGAAATTTAACTATTTTCTTTATGTTGAAACTTCAAACATTCTGTTAGTCATGTTTTTTGGTTGAAAATTCAACTATTTTGTTGAACATTCTTTTGTTTTTAAAAAATTAATTTTTTAACTGAAAATTTAACGCTTCGGTTAAAAATTTAATGGTTTTTAAAAAATTGTTCTATTCGGGTAAAAAATTGAACTATTTTGTAGAAAGTTTAATTATTTTCTTAAAAATTTAACAAACGTTCTACTTGGGTAGAAAATGAATATTTTCCGTTGAAATTCGTCTCTTTGTAGAAAATTCGTCTTTAGATAGAAAATTAAAAGATTTTGTTAAAAATTGTTTACCGGGGTGAAAAAATTATATTTTTAGTTGAAAATTCATGTATTTTGTTGAAAATTCGCATTTTTTGTTAAAAATTCGTATTTTTTTAGAAAATTCGTCTTTGGGTAGAAAATTCAACTGATTTGAAGAAAGTTTAATTATTTTATTGAAAATTGAACTATTCTGTTCATTTTTTTTTTTAATTCAACTGTTTTAAAAAAAATTCCTAATCCTGTATGAAATTAATATTTTCTGTTGAAAATTCATGTATTTTGTTGAAAATTCAGATATTTTATTAAAAATTATTGTTCTGCTTGAATAAAAAATTAATATTTTTAGTGAGAAATTAATTTTTTTCTAGAAAATTCGCCTTTAAGTAGAATTCAACTATTTTGTTGAAATTTTAATTATTTTGTTGAAGATTCAACTATTCTGTTCATCAATTTTTTTTGGTTAAAAATTTTACTATTTTGTTAAAAATTGTTCTACTTGGGTAAAAAGTTAATATTTTTGTTGAAAATTGTAGCATTTTGTTGAAAATTTATCTCTTTGTGAAAAAATCGTCTTTAAGTAGAAAATTCAACTATTTTGTGGAAAGTTCAATTATTTTGTTGAAGATTCAACTATTCTGTTCGTCAATTTTTTTGGTTCAAAATTCAACTATTTTGTTAAAAATTGTTCTACTTGGGCAGAAAATTAATATTTTTAGTTGGAAATTTTAGTATGTTGTTGAAAATTCTTCGTTTTTTAAAAAATTGGTATTTTGTAAAAAATTTCTATTTTTGTAAAAACATTTGTATTTTTTTTTTTAATTGGTATTTTTGTAAAAAATTCGTCTTTAAGTAGAAAATTCAACCGTTTCGTTCGAAGTTTAATTATTTTGTTGAAAATTTAAATTTTTTGTTAGTCATCTTTTTAGGTTGAAAATTCAACTGTTTTTTTTTTAAATTGTTTTATTCGGGGAGATAATTAATATTTTCAGTTAAAAATTCAAGTATTTTTTTGAATATTCAACTATTTTTTTTGGCATTTTTTTTTGTTTAAAAATTCAACTTTTTTGTTAAAAATCGTTTAATTTGGGTAGAAAATTAATATTTTTCGTTAAAAATTCATGTGTTTTATTGAAAATTCGTCTTTTTATGCAGAAAAATCGTCTTTAGGTAGAAAATTCAACTATTTTTTTTAAAATTGTTCTACCTGGGTAAAAAATTAATATTTTAGTGAGAAATCCAAGTATTTTGTTGAAAATTCGTCTTTCTGTACTAAATTCGTCTTTGAGTAGCAAATTCAACTATTTTGTTGACAGTTTAATTATTTTGTTCAAAATTCAACTATTTTTTTGAAAATTAAATTATTTTGTTAAAAATTTAATTATTTTATTAAAAGCTAAATTATTTTGTTGAAAATTCAAATATTCTGTCAATTATATTTTTTTGTTGGAAATTCAGCTATTTTGTTAAAAGTTTAATTATTTTGTTGAAAATTCAAATATTCTGTCAATTATATTTTTTTGTTGGAAATTCAACTATTTTGTTAAAAGTTTAATTTTTTTGTTGGAAATTCAACAATTTTGTTGAAAATTGTTCTATTTGTGTATAAAATTATTATTTTCAGTTGAAAATTCATGTATTTTGTTGAAAATTCGTCTTTTTATAGAAAATTCATCTTTGGGTAGAAAATTCAACTATTTTGCTAAAAGTTGATTTTGTTGAAAATTCAACTATTCTGTTCGTCAATTATTTTGGTTAAAAATTTAACTATTTTGTTAAAAATTGTCTTTCCTAGGCAGAAAATTAATATTTTTAGTTGGAAATTCTAGTATTTTCTTGAAAATTCGTCTTTCTGTGAAAAAATCGTCTTTCAGTAGAAAATTTAACTATTTTTTGGAAAGTTTATTTATTTTGTTGAAGATTCAACTATACTGTTCGTCAATTTTTTTGGGTAAAGATTCAACAATTTTGTTAAAAATTGTTCTACCTGGGCAGAAAATTAATATTTTTAGTTGGGAATTCTAGTGTTTTGTTGGAAATTCGTATTTTTGTAAAAAATTTGTATTTTTTAAAAAAATTGGTATTTTTCTTAAAAAATTGTTATTTTTGTAAAAAAATTGGTATTTTTGTAAAAAAATTGGTATTTTTGTAACAAATTCGTCCTTGAGTAGAAAATTCCACTGTTTTGTTTAAAGTTGAATCATTTTGTTAAAAATTCAACTATTCTGTGAGACATATTTTTTGTTGAAAATTCAACTGTTTTTTTCAATTGTGCTAATCGGGTTGAAAATTAATATTTTTATTTAAAAATTGAAGTATTATGTTGAAAATTCAACTATTCTGTTTGTCATTTTTTTTTAATTTAACGTTTTTGTTAAAAATTGTTCAATTTGGGTAGAAAATTAATATTTTTAGTTGAAAATTCATGTATTTTTTCAAAAATTGGTCTTTTTTGTAGAAAATTCGTCTTTGGGTAGAAAATTTATGTATTTTATTAAAAAATTGTTCTACTTGGGTAAAAAATTAATATTTTCAGTTAGAAATTCAAGCATTTTGTTGAAAATTGGTCTTTCTGTACAAAATTCGTCTTTGAGTAGAAGATTGAACCATTTTGTTGAAAATTTAACTATTCTGTTAAAAGCTAAATTATTTTGTTGAAAATTCGACTATTCTGTTCATAATATTTTTTTGTTGAAATCTCAACTATTTTGTTAAAGGTTTAATTATTTTCTTGAAAATTTCACGATTTTTTTTAAAGCTAAATTATTTTGTTGAAAATTCAACTTTTCTGTCAGTCATATTTTATTGTTGAAAATTCAGCTATTTTGTTGAAAATTGTTTTATTTGGGTATAAAATTAATATTCTCAGTTAAAAATTCATGTATTTTGTTGAAAGTTCGTCTTATTACATTAAATTCATCTTTAAGTAAAAAACTTAACTATTTTGTTGAAAGTTTAATTATTTTGTTCAAAACTTCACTATTTTGTTGAAAATTTAATTATTTTTTAAAAATTCAACTAATTCGTTAATCACTTTTTTTTGTTAAAAATTCAACTATTCTGATAGTAATATTTTTATGTTAAAAATTTTGTTAAAAGTTTCTTTATTTTGTTGAAAATTTAACTCTTGTGTTGAAAGCTAAATTATTTTGTTAAAAATTCAACTATTTTGTTAAAAGTTTCATTTTTGTGTTGAAAATTCAACTATTTTGTTAAAAATTGTTCTATTTAAGTATAAAATTAATATCCTCAGTTAATAATTCATGTATTTTGTTTAAAATTCCTGTTATTATAGAAAATTCATCTTTAGGTAGAAAATTCAACTATTTTGTTCAAATTTAATTATCTTGTTCAAAATTTTATTATTTTGTTGAAAATTAAATTATTTTGTTGGAAATTAAACTATTCCGTTAATCACTTTTTTTTGGTTGAAAATTTAACTTTATTTTTAAAATTGTTTTACCTAGGTAGAAAAATAATATTTTTAGGTGGGAATTCTAGTGTTTTGTTGAAAATTCAACTATTCTAAAAAGTAATATTTTTCTTTTGAAAATCCAACTATTTTGTTAAAAGTTTTATGATTTTGTTGAAAATTTAAGTCTTTTGTTGAAAGCTATATTATTTTGTTGAAAATTCAACTATTCTGTAAGACATATTTTTTTCTTGAAAATTCAACTATTTTGTTAAAAATTGTTCTATTTGGGTATAAAATTAATATTCTGAGTTGAAAATTTATGTATTTTGTTGAAAATTCGTCTTATTATAGAAAAATTCATCTTTGGAGAGAAAATTCAAGCATTTTGTTGAAAGTTTAGTTATTTCGTACAAAATTTCACTATTTTTTTTTAAATTTAATTATTTTGTTAAAAATTCAACTTTTCCGTAAGTCACTTTTTTGTTAAAAGCTAAATTATTTTGTTGAAAATTTAACTATTTTGTTAAAAGTTTTATTGTATTGTTGAAAATTCAACTATTTTGTTGAAAATTGTTTTATTTGGGTATAAAATTAATATTCTCAGTTGAAAATTCATGTATTTTGTTAAAAATTTAATTGATTTGTTAAGAATGCAACTATTTCGTTAGTCACTTTTTTTGGTTGCAAATTAAACTATTTTTTAAAAATTGTTCTACCTGGGTAAAAAATTAATATTTTTAGTTGGAAATTCTAGTATTTTGTTGAAAATTTGTCTTTTTATAAAAAATCGGTATTTTTGTACAAAATTTATATTTCTGTACAAAATTTGTATTTTTGTAAAAAATTCGTCTTTGGGTAAAAAATTCAACTTTATATTTAAAGCTTAATTATTTTGTTGAAAATTTCAAATATTTTGTTAGTCATCTTTTTTGGTTAAAAATTTAACTGTTTTGTTTGAAAATTGTTTTATTCGGGTGGAAAATTAATATTTTTAGTTTAAAATTCAAGTATTTTGTTGAAAATTCAACTATTCTGTTCGTCATCTTTTTTGATTAAAAATTTAACTATTTTGTGAAAAATCGTTTAATGTGTGTAGAAAATTCATATTGTTGGTTGGAAATTTAGCTTTTTTTAGAAAATTCGTCTTTGGGTAGAAAATTTAACTATTTTGTTAAAAATTGTTTTACCTGGGTAAAAAATTCATACTTTTAGTGAGAAACCCAAGTATTTTGTTAAAAATTCGTCTTTTTGTAAACAAATCTTCTTTGAGTAGAAAATTTAACAATTTTATGGAAAGTTTAATTATTTTGTTAAAGATTCAACTATGTAGATAGTCATATTTTTTGGTTGAAAATTTAACTACATTGATAAAAATTGTTCTATTTTGGTAGAAAATTAATATTATTAGTTGAAAATTCATGCAATCTGTTGAAAATTTGTCTTTTTGCAGAAAATTCATCTTTGGGAAGCAAATTCAGAAATTTTCTTAAAAGTTTAATTATTGTGTTAAAAATTCAACTATTCTGTTAGTCATCTTTCTCATTGAAAATTTAACTATTTTATTAAAAATTGTTCTATTTGTGTATAAAATTAATATTTTTAGTTGAAAATTCATGTATTTTGTTAAAAAACTTATCTTTTTGTAGAAAATTAGTCTTTGGTCATAAAATTCTACTATTCTGGTAAAAGTTCAATTATTTTGTTACAAATTCAACAATTTTGTTAAAAATTTAATTATTTTGTTAAAAATTAAACTATTAAATTGTTCTATTTGGGTAGAAAATTAACATTTTTAGTTAAAAATTCAAGTATTTTGTTAAAAATTCAACTATTTTGTTAGTCATCTTTTTTGGTTAAAAATTCAATTGTTTAAATGAATTTTTTTCTTTTAGATTGAGAATTCGTCTTTTATATTAGAAAATTCATCTTTGTTGATTGAAAATTTATCTCTCTTGGCAGAAAACGAACATTCGTTTGTCGAAATTTAAACTTTACGGTTTGAAAATTCATCTTTTTCCTTAAAAAAGTCGTCTTTTTTGCTTTAGAAATAAACTATTTGGTTAAAAATGTTACTAAAAATTTTGTAAATAATATTAGCCTTTAATGTATCAACACGGATTTAAATTCGATTTTTTTATCAGAGAAGTGTCCCTTGTTACAAAAGCTTTTCGACCCCCTCCTATGTGACACTTTGTGACGTTAGGGCAGACCCCCCCCTTCAATGTGTCACGTAATATGTGGACGCTCCCCTGTTAATTTGAGTAGATTCAAATATAGGGGAGACCACCCTACAGTAGATAATCATTAATTATGAACAGAAATATAAGTAAAAAAATCAATTTTAATTTTGATATATTAACAAGCAGTCTTAACTATTAATCACATTGAATTAATTATTTTACGTAAATTAGTATTTCAGATTAATTATTATCTACTGTGGGTCTTTTCTTTGTGTTTAATTCTGAACCAATCTATTCAGAAAAAATAATTATTTATATTTATTATTAATTATTTATTATTTTTAATAATATTTAGAACGCCCTTGGAACAAATTACGAAATTGAAATAAAAAGTAGAAAATTTAAATATATAGTCGGAAAATAAACTGCTTTTTTGAAAATTAGTTTTTTTAGTTAAAGATCCTTCATTTTAATTAAAAATTAATTTCTTTGGTCGAAAACTTAACTATTTTGTTAAAAAGTTTTTTTTTTGAAAATTTAGCTAATCTATTTTTGGTAGAAAATTTTTCTTTTTAGTTAAAAATTGAACAGTTTAGTTGAAAATTAAACTATTGAACTATTATTGGAAAATTGTATTTTTTGGGTTAAATTCAACAGTTTTTTATTTAAAATGAAAAAAAATATTATATAGTTAAAATATTAAATATTAGGTTTCAAAATTAACTGGACAAATTTCAGAAAAAAAATTTTGAAATAAAATTAAGTTTCAAGAAAATATTTAAACTTTCAATCAAACAAATAAATTTCCAACCAAAAATCTGAATTTTTAAATTTCTGTGAATCCCTAGAAAACAACAATTTAAAACTTTGATAGAAAATTCAAATATTCCATTAGAGAAAGAACCATTTTTTTATTTATTTTTTTTATTTGAAGATTTCTCATTCTAGTTCAAAATTAATTTTATTGATCGGAAATTTGACTATTATGCTTAAAATTTGTTATATTTTTTTGTTGAAAATTTAAATATTCCATTTTTCGTAGAAAATTAATCTTTTTTAGTTAAAACTTTAACTATTTGGTTAGAAATTTATGTTGTTTGTTCAAAATTTTTTTTTGTTCGCCTTTTTTGGTTAAATTTAACTGTTTTTTTTTTTCAAAAAAAAATTTTGTGTAGATGAAATATTGAATATTATATTTTTTGTTAAAAATTTATCTCTTCAGTTTGAAAATTCGACTGCTATGTTAAAAATAATTTTTTTTTGTGAAAATTATTTTTTAACTAGAAATTTAACAATTTGGATGATAATTCAACTCTTTCGTAGAAAACTCGTTTTGCTGATTAGAAAATTCAACAATTTAGTACAAAATTAAACTATTTGGTAGAATATTCAACTGTTTCAAAGAAAATTCGTAATTTTTTTTCCATTACATTTTTATAGTAAAAATTTAAAAATTAAATTTTGAGTTTAACATTAAACTTTTTTAGTTTAAAAATTTAACTGTTGAAGATTTAACTTTTCGGTTAAAAAATTTTTCATTTTGTTTAAAATTTGTTTTTTTTTTAAATTAATTTTTTTAACTTCATATTTTACAATTTGGTTGAAAATTCAAATGATTTTTTTTTGTAGAAAATAATTCTTCTTGGTTCAAAAGCCATGTCTTTAGTTTAAAATTAATTTTAAATTCTACTCCTGGATGTCATCCATTTTTTAGTGTATTTAAAAAAAAAAAGTTTACACATGATCAGAAAAATGTGTTTACCGCAAGTTATGCAAATAATCTCAATCCCTATCATAATTAAAAATTTAAAAATTCGCCCTATTTCCAATTTTGATTTCGGGGTTTTGACGATTTTTTTCATAGTGAACTTTGTTTACTGAAAAACAGAGGTAAATTAAATAGGAATTATCCCTAAGAAAATGATTTAATAAAATCAGAAAAAAATATTTTAAAAATATTTTTGACTAGGCAGAAAAGTCCACCGAAAATGGTACGTTCATACGCCCCTGGCTGTTCGCGTTCGGTGGACCTCTCTCGTTGCCACCGTCATTCCCAAAATCGACAAGAAATTCAGATTCAACTGTAGTTTCAATAAGTTTATATAATTACAACTTATAACATGCATTGATATTAAAACATATGCATTTTTATTGTCTCGTTTTTATAATTAGAAAAAGTGCGCATCCTATAAAAAACAACAATGTTGTTAATTAACATTTTATCGCACCTTGGGTCGTATTTAAAAAAATTAATTTGTTTATTTTTAATGTTATTTTTTACGATTCAAACAGAAAATGCGCATACTACCAAAAAATAATATATAAAAAATGTGCAGATCTTTCTTGGGCAAACAACTTTTGGCTATTGATTTTTTTCTTGCCTTGTGTCGCTTTTTCACGATTAAAACAAAAACTACGCGCCGTATCTAAATGTCAATAATAAAAATGTGTAGATCTTATATAGGAGCACAATATTTGTCTATTCATTTTTTTTTTGGTGGCTTCTGTCGTTTGTCCAAAAATTAAATTTTTTTTGGGTGATTCTAAACCAATCTATTCAGGTTATTACATTTTCCAAAATAAGAAAAGAAACAATAAGAAAATATAATGCATTTTTAAAATTGCTATATTTAAAACATTTTTTTTACAAAAATTTTAAACAAATAGATTTCTTTCACTAAATTGCGGTAAAAATTGTAAGGTCTCAATTAAAAGAACTTTTAAAATATTCATTGTCAAACCCTGCACATTGGAGCGAATCATGAGTTTAGTGTCTCTATTTGAAAATTTTTATATTTAAGGTCAAAAATGAATCTACTTTTTCATGAAAAACTTATATGCAAAATATGCATGAAAAGGATTCACAATTAAAAATAAGACTTTATTTTTTATTTTTTTTCATGATTAAAACAAAAACTACGCGTTTCATCAAAAAATGATTAATAACAAAATTATGGTTCTTTTTTGAGCGAACAACTTTTGATTATTAATTTTTTTTGTACTTTGCGTCGTTTTTCAAAAAATTTAATTTTTTGTTGTTTAATACTATAATAATAATAATAATGTTATTTTTCACGATCAAAACAAAAACTACGTATCCTATGAAAAAACTAATAATAACAAATTCGTAGCTCTTTTTGGGTCGAACAACTTTTGCTTATTATTTTTTTTCGGTGCTTGTGTCGTTTGTCCACAAATTTAATTTTTTGATTTCCAATGTTGATTTTTAGGAATAAAACAAAAACGACGCGTTTCATCAAAAAATGACCAATAACAAAATTACAGATCTTTTTTGGGTGAACAGCTTTTGTTCATTAATTTTTTTTGTACCTTGCGTCATTTTAAAAAAAATTTAATTTATTGGAGATTAATAGTATAATAATAATGTTATTTTTTACGATCAAAACAAATACTACGTATCCTATCAAAAAACTAATAATAACAAATTCGTAGCTCTTTTTTGATTGAACAACTTTTGTTAATTTGTTTTCTTTGCTTGTGTCGTTTGTCCAAAAATTTAATTTTTTTATTTATAATTTTGATTTTATAGGTATAAAACAAAAACTAGGCGTTTCACCAAAAAATGATTAGTAACAAATTTACAGATCTTTTTTAGGTGAACAACTTTTGCTTATTATTATTATTTTTTTTTTTGTATTTCGCGTTGTTTTTAAAAAAATTTAATTTTTTGTAGTTTAATAGTATAATAATAATAATAATATTATTTTTACGATTAAAACAAAAACTACGTAACCTATAAAAAACTAATAATAAAAAATTTGTAGCTCTTTTAGGGGTGAACAACTTTTGTTGAAATCTTTTTTTTTTTTTGCTAGTGTCGTTTGTTCAAAAGCTTCATTTTTTTATTTTCAATGTTGATTTTCAGCAATAGAACAAAAACTGCGCGTTTCGACAAAAAATGATTAAAAACAAATTCACAGATTTTTTTGGGTGAACACCTTTTGTTCATTAATTTTTTTTTGTACCTAGCGTCATTTTTCGAAAAAATAAATTTTTTAGAGGTTAATAGTATAATAATAATGTTATTTTTCACGATAAAAACAAAAACTACGTATCCTATCAAAAAACTAATAATAAAAAATTTGTAGCTCTTTTTGGGGTGAACAACTTTTGTTGATTTTTTTTCGTTGCTTGTGTCGTTTGTACAAGAATTTAATTTTTTTTATTTTCAATGTTGATACTTAGAAATAAAACAAAAACTACGCGTTTCATCAAAAAATGATTAAAAACAAATTTACAGATTTTTTTTGGGTGAACAACTTTTGTTTATTAATTTTTTTTTGTATCTTGCGTTGTTTTTAAAAAAAATTAATTTTTTGTAGTTTAATAGTATAATGATAATAATGTTATTTTTCACGATCAAAACAAAAACTACGTATCCTATGAAAAAACTAATAATAACAAATTTGTACCTCTTTTTGGGTCGAACAACTTTTGTTCATTATTTTTTTTCGGTGCTTGCGTCGTTTGTCCAAAAATTTAATTTTTTTATTTCCAATGTTAATATTTAGAAATAAAACAAAAAC
>JAUELO010011916.1:0-11439 GCA_032357855.1 Amphibolips quercusostensackenii
TACCCTCATTATACTGACTTTGGCGGGCATTATCTTGGGACCCTTTGAGTTTTAGGCTTTGTGATCATTAAAACATTTGTTCAGAATGACGAGACACGTAACATATAAAAAATTCAGCCAAATGAACGAAAACCACTTTTCTTATAGGCTGTTACAAGGTCCTTTGTCTTTTTTATTGGAAAACGATTCTTTTAGGTTGAGAATTCATCTTATTGGTTGCAAATTTAACTATTTTTTAAAAATTTGTTGTTTTATTTTTCACATTCTCATCATTCATGATTGTGAAAGTTATAAAATTGTCCGAATATTAACACCACAGTTTTTCAACGGATCTTCACGTTTCAAGACCTTCTAAAAACGAAAATCAAGTTTTGGCGATGGCGCTTGTCTGTCTGTCCGTCCGCCCGTCCGTAAACACGATAACTTTCGAAAAAATGAACGGATCAAATCAAGCTTCAGCACACCTTTCTGGGTCCCAAAAGAAAAAAACGAGTCCGTTAACCAGTATTCCTTGCACTACAGTTATGGTTTTATCCATCGAAAATGCTATCCCAAAATTTAATATTTCGTTTTTACGCCAAACAAAAACAGATACGTGGAAAAGTATGAAGGAGAAATTGAAGCCCTTCAAAATATCTACTATTTTTGTTGAAACTATTTTTTGATAGGACTTGATTTTTTTTTGCATCGGAAATAAACGAGACGAAAATTGTAATTTAAAGCTAAACGACGACAGATAAGTGAAAAAGTTCTTTAGAAGAATTTTTTTTCAAGACCTACAGTTTTCCTTTTAACCATTTCTTGATGAGACTTATTATTTGGTTTTAATTTTTGAAAGTACTATAAAAAAATCAAAAATTCTAATTTTGAGACAAACAACAGAAATTTAAAAAAAAGTTTTAATAAGTAATGGTAGCTGTTAAATAGTTTAAAAATACTTTTTTAAACTATTTTTTAATAGGACTTGTCATTTTGGTTTTCTTTATCGAAAATGTTATGAAAAAGTAGAAAATTTGAATTTTGAGCCAAACGTCATGATATAAGAGGAAAAGTCTTGAAAAGCAATTGCAGTTTTTTAAGTCTCACAAAATTTTATTTATAAATTTTTTTAAGTATGCTTTTTTTTGGTTTTATTTATTTAAAATACTAAAGGAAATATCTATATTCAAATGTTGATCTAAACGATGGATTGTACAAAAAAATGTCTTGAAAAGCAATTATAGCTTTTAGAAATCTTACAAAATTTCTTTGAACCATTTTTGATAAAACTGGTCATTTTGATTTTATTTATCAAAAGAAGTATAGAGAATATCAAAAATTCAAATTTTGAACCAAACGGTTCGAAATACGCAACAAATTTTAAAAAGCATCGCAGCTTTTAAAAAGTTCTGCAAAATTTATTCAAATAATTTTTCGATATGACTTGTCAGTTTGATTTTATTCATCAAAAATACTTTGAAAAAAGTCGACAATACAAATTTTAAGCCAAACGACGCGAAATATTGATTTCAGCGTTTGAAAAATCTTACAAAATTTCTTTAAAATATTTTTTGACAAAAATCCTTTTTTTTATCGTACAGTAATTCGGAAAAAAATCTAGCGCGTAGCGCGAGCTTTACGATGTGAGAGTGTACCTTTGAAGCCTATATAGCTTTAAGCAATTAAATAATCAAATATGTCCGAGCGCGAAGCGCAAGACCCGAAAGATGCGCGCCGTAGGCGCGCTAAAACTTGCGAGCAAAGCGATTCGCGCGACAAGAATGAGCCCGCGTAGCGGGCAGGTTTTTTGTTTAAAACATTATCTTTATCCTGCAAAGTCTTAGCTGAATTGCCGTTTTTTGATTCGCGACCACTTCTTGACAGTGATTAAAGGACAATGTAAGATTTTTAATAATTCAAAGACGTGTTATTTATCCGCCCTGCCTCTCATTCGATTTTAGATGGTGAAACCATCCTGGTTGGTAACAATGGAATAGCTACATTTTAAGTTTGAAAAAATTAATTTTTAACAGAAGAAAAACGAATAAATAACAAAGAAAATACATTTTCAACTAAGGAAATGCTTTTTCAACTAAAAATATGAATTTCAAATCAAAAATGTTGTAGTTAGATCATTAAAAAAAAAAATTTGTTCAAAAGAATATGGATTCTCAATAACATACAATAAAGTGAAATTTATATTAAAAACGTTAGGATCGATAAGGCTAGCAATTGCTTATCCTAGTTTTTAACTTTATTGTTCTCTCTGCCATTTCGAGCAAAATATGAACTACTTTTCAAAAAAGTAGTTACACTTTTAAAAAAAGAAATTATTTCTTATCTAAAAAAGGGGAATATTTAACCCTAAAGATTAATTTTCTGCAAAAAGTGTACAGATTCTAAAATAAAATGCATAAATTTTAATTAAATGATTGAATTTTTAACTGAAAAAGATCTATTTACACATAAAAATTAAAAGTTAAATTTTCAGTTTTAATTTTTTTCAATTTCAGACCTTTTAATTTGATGTGCAAAATTATTACCTTCGAAATCTATGATAAAGAATTTCCATACAAGGAAAGAACTTTTTGTTAGAGATAATTTTATGAGATTTTGAACTGACGTATATTAATAAAGTGTCACATTGACATTACAGAAATTGCTGCGAGGTTATTACAGGTGATACCTAAAGATCTGAAGTAGAGACTTTACTGCATTAGGGTAATTTTTTTGCTGTATAACGTACCTAAAACGAGCTACTTAAAAAAAGTTACCTACCCAGAGCCGATCTATTGTCTAGTGGGTTTGGTTGGCTCAACGAAAGTTGGAGTCGCACAGGCGAGCGCGAGCGTAAGCGTGGGTCCTGAGGTGAGTCACCATGTGAATTCAATTCTGTAAAAACAAATAGAAATGGAAACAATTTTTATTCTGGATACTGACAAAAGTACTAAGAAAAACATACTACCGAAGATGCAGATTAATTTATTAAAGTTTATGTACTTATGTAATTGATCGTTAAAAAAAGGAAGAAACTTTTTGATAAAACCGTTGAAGAGCTGATAAAATTTATCTCGGAATGACTCCTAAGAAACATATTTTTGATTTTTTAGAAAGAATATACTATATGATAGTTTAAAAACAAATTCAAGAATTTCGCGTGTTTCGTACCAGTGTGAATACAATAAAAATATAAGAATGTACGAACAGAAAGGTTGGATAGGCTTCTGTGAGAAATTGAAGAACATTCAAGAAACAGCGAGGCCCCACAAGATCCTCGCAAATAATCCGGAAGCTCGCCTCGGGCTCTTAAGGCTTGATGATGCTGAATTTGTCAAAGAGGAAAAAGCAACACTAAATCACCTGATAGAAGTTTACTTTTCGGGGTTTCAGCAAATGCAAACCCACCAAGAAGTGGTGGACTAGGGCCAAGAGAACAAGAAGGTAGATTGGAATTTTGCTGCTGAGGTAGTTGATAACAAGAAGGTGGAATAGGCCATACTATCCTACTGTCCCTTCAAATCACCAAAAGCGGATGACCTCTATACAGCACTCTCACAAAAGGGTCTTGAAGTACATCGCTGGACGAGAGATATATTAGGGACAAGGTGCTTTTAGCCTCCCCGCTGCACAGAGAGCAGCACACCTTTCAGGCTGGCTGCTCTGCAGAAACAATGCTCCATGTTGTTCTGTCAAAATCAAAGGAGCGGCTGGAACAAGCAAGGTATGCTAGAGGTATCATCTTAAATATAGAAGGCCTCTTTAGTAATACTCCTTCAAAAGTCACCTGTCGAGAGGCTTTAAGGTATGGCGTGCCATACCAACTAGTGAGCTGTATAGGAAGCTTGCTACGCCGAAGAAGACTCGAAGCATAATGGGACAAAGGCTTAGTCAGGGAAATAACGCTACAGTTGTTTCCACAGGGGTGTGTCCTGTGACCCCTTCTATGGTGCATTGAAGTGAAAGCCTACCTTTGTACGCTAAATAAAGAGCTTGATATACCTTAGTCTACGCGGATAACTTTGTAATCCTATTCAGGGTGGTTCACCTGGATACGTTGATGGGTTTCACAAAATTGGCGCTGCGCTCCGCTGAGTTACGCAGCGTCACGCTGTCGTTTTCAGATTCGGATAAATATCTGATGGTACCATTATTTTGTAAACTAAACTGGGCGAAGCACCTCAAGACCTAATCCAGGAATTTTTTCATGACTTTCCGGATGTGCAGGACAGCCTTTAGGTTCATGTAACGTCTAGGGCCTAAGATGCTCGCATGGCTCTATTCTGCTGTCCTCAAACCAAGGCTTCTATACGCGGCCGTGGTCTGTTGTCCATGAGTAGAACCTTAAACGATGCCCACAGCAGCCTACAGCGGCGATAGAATTCATGCTCTGTAAAGAGCCCCTACATTTTGCGATAACTGCAGAGGCGGCTTACGCGATGGGCCACCTGGCAAAAATAAAAAGATGAACTCGGGGGACTAGAAACACTAGGCTCTGAAGTGACATTAACACACTGCCGATTCTGGAGATGAGGCGAGTTAAAATAACAAAACGCTTAAACTTTACCAAAACTTTCTGCGTCTGCATCTAAAGTAGGAATGTGTGGAAAGAAAATAGTAACTTGCTTTTCCACGGGGAAGTTTAGTACACAGATAGCTCTAGAGGAGACGGTGAGTCAAGAGCAGGAATCTGAGCAGGATCTGCTCAGACGGCCAAGCGATATTAACTGCAGTTGAGAAACCAGGCAACGAAAAGGCGCATCAGATGAAAAAATGTAGCGCAGCAAGTGAACACATAGGACCAGAACAGGTACTGAGTCTAGAGTCTCACTGCATCGGGATAGGCATTAAAATTTTGATCTGAGAAAAGTACTAGGAAAAGTGGGACTAAATTTAGAGTTGCCGACAGGCGAAAGTCATCTTGGGCTACACGTGCAGGATGAACAGAGCCTGAGCAATCCTCGGTTTACCCAAGAAGACAAAAGAACAGTGGTTTAGATGGTCAAAAAGAATAACTATCTGAACAATTGTATGTACAAAATGGGGCATCACATCACGAAGGAGTGCAGGAAATGCGTCAGGAATGATGAAACATCCCGGCATGTCTTATGCCAGTGCCTGGGATTAGCTAGACTCTGGCAACAAACCCTCAAGGCCCATTTTATGGAACCTAAGGAAATCATAACATGATCAGTGATTAATATGCTAGGCTCTATTAGGAGGTCTGGAGTAAACTGCTAAGAGCAAAAAGTTAAGGGTGTGGCACAATAGGCTTTATAGCTTGAGCGACAGAGGGGCTTCGTCAGGGCTTTACATCCATCTTCAAACTAACTAGACTAACTAAGCAAAATATAAAAAAATTGGCATAAAAGTAGTTACATTTTTGAAAAATAAAATGATTTTTTAACTATCTAGATAAATTTTTAACTAGAAAGATTGATTTTCTACAAAGAAAGAAAAAAATTTTCAATAAAATGTATAAATTTTATCCAAATGCTCAAATTTTCAACTAAAAAAGATCAATTTACGAACAAAAATGAAAAAGTCAAATTTTCACTGAATTAATTTGTAACAACTAATTGAAATTTGATAACTTTCGGTAATTTACGACTCTGTTAAACCTTTATGAAAATTTTTCTAGTAAAGATCTGATGAGATTTTCCAGCGTATTTTTAGTATATATTAAATGCATTTAAAATTAAACTACTTCAGAATTCCGCCTTTGAAAATATAGCCTTTTATCACGCTTTTTAAAATTCATTCCTATTAATCTAATGTACAAAATTAATGACTTGAAAATTAGTAATGAAGAATTTTTATGCAAGATAACAAATTTATGTCGAAAAGAATCTCATAAGATTTTAAATTGAAGTGAACTAATAAAGTGTCCCATTGAAAAGATAGAATTTTCTGGGAGAGTATTATAGGTAGTTGTTAAAAATTAAAAGAAGAGACGTAGCTACATTAAGGAAGTTTTTTGCTGTATAACGTAACTGTAACAACTTACCTAAAAAGACGTTACTTACCCAACACAGATTTATCGACTGGTTGAACTGGTTGTCTCAAGGAAAGTTGGAGTCGTACGGGCGAGCGCGAGCGATAGCGCGTGTCACGAAATGTGTCACTCTCTAAACTTGATTCTGTGAGAAAAAATGAAAATGGATACATTTTTTATTTTGGATACTGACAAAAATACGAACAAAAACATTCTATAGAATATGCGGATTCATTTATTTAAGCTTATGCACGCTACTGTCGCTAATTATCTACACGTTTAGCGCAAGCGATACTAAAGTCACTGCTGACTTTGAAACGTGATTGATCGTTTGAAAAACAGGAGAATACTTTTTTTATAAATCGTTGTAGACCTGATAAAAAAGGCGTCTAATGACTCATAGTAGAAATATTTTTTATCTATTAAAAAGAATATACTATATAAGAGGTTTGAAAAAAAACTAGAATTTCTTGAGTTTTGTACCTTAACTTCAACTCACGGCATGACATAGTAAAATAGTAGCAAGAGGCTAAAATTTATGCAGCATACTCCCTAAAGTCCTATCATTATTTCAAGCTAATAAAATTTGAAAAGTCCTAATGGGTTCTCGAGAAATGACTAAAAATGCCCAAGCATAGCTGCGTCTAGTTTTAGTTGGGGATCATCGCTGCCAGCCAGCATCGCTGCTGAAGTGACTGAAACTCAACACAAAAATGCTTGGCTATTTCCAGTCATTTTTTAGCAACGTTTTTAGTGCGTTCACATTACAAATACAATTCTTGATCTCTTAGTTTTATATTTTCGTACTCTCTTGGGTTACGCTTAGCTGAAAAAATATATTTAAGCTTTTTTTCGGAATTCTCATTGCCTAAAATTTCATCGAGACATAGCGCAATTAAATGTGTTTGCTTTGAAATGAAAAAAAAATTATTTTCACTCTTAATCTATTTTGCCTCAATTCATTCAGGCCTAATGTTAAAACCTCATATACATTGTCAAAAGATTCATAACAATTCTATTTCTTACGTTTTTATTCAATATCTACTTGAAAAATTTTCAAAGAGTTTAAAAAAATTCATGATGCAAATTATTCGAAATTTTTTGGAAGTTTCTTGTGAATTTATAAAATTTATGAAAATTTATTAAAATTGTGGAAGTTTTCGAGAACATGATAAAATATTTCTAAAGGCTGGTAGCCTCCTCAGTATGCAGCACAAACCAACTATGTCTCTTTCAGATTAAGATTTCTTCCCATACTACTTTTTGAAAATGAATCTAGGTCAGGGATGGAAGGAAAGAACAACTTAAGAGAGAAAGAAGACGCAAATCGAGATAGACTATTTATAGAAACCACATGGACAGTGTTTCAGTAAATCATTGTTAGGAGTGCAACTGAGGTGTGTGGTACTGCCGCTGTAGAAAGAGTAACTGGTGATGTTTAGTGAAATGATGAAATCTGCGTAGCTATTAACGAAAAAAAGCAAGTGTATCTGAGACAGTTAAATAAAAGAATCAAATTACTTTGCGGTGAAGCTACGGAGCATATAATAACTACGACATAAACGATAATATGTTAGCAAATCCCGTTGAAAAAATTCTTGTCTCTGATAATAGAGCTATAATTAGGAGCTTAAAGAATAATGAGGCTGCTGGTGTGGATGGTATCACCGCTGGATTCCTTAGAAGTGGTGTCGAGTATTTTTCTGAAAGGCTGTCCAAGTTAACAAATACTATATATGCGCTGAGATTGGGGAAGTTCCAAATGACAGTAAAAACGCAATTATCGGTACAATCTACAAGGCGAAGGATAACAACAGTAACTTTGATAATTATAGAGCTATCAGCTTACTAAGTACCATAGGAAAAATATATTTAAAAATACTTATTTGTGAGGTCATGTAAGTAACGGAAGACAAAATCTGAGAAGTGAAATGAGGATTTATGAAAGGAAAATCATGAACGGATCAGATATTTAGCTTGAGACTGATCAATGGAAAAAGTTAAAAAGTAGAAATAAACTTTTCTGTTCATTTGTGGATCAGGAGAAGGCTTTTGATGAGGTTGATAGGAATTAGAATGAAGCTTTGGGAAGCTCTGAAAGAATATGGGGTCAATGGTTAGCTCCTGAAAGCAAGGAATCCAAAAAAATTCAAGGAAATCAAGAATTTGAAAAATTAAGGAAAATAAAGAAGTTCAGGAAGGTAAAGGAATTCAAAAAAGTATAGAAATAAGGAGAATTTAATGAACACAGGGAATAAATTAAATCTTGAATATTCAAGAAATTTCGCATATTTCAGGAATATAAGGATTTTGATATTTCAAAAGGTTTTAGAGCATTTTGGAGAATCAAAGGAATTCAGAAAATTCATGAGTATTCAGAATATTTTAGGAATTGAGGGAATTCAGAATAATTAGAAAATTTAGAGTATTAAAGGAATTTAGGAATTTTAGAGAAATCAAGGATTTGAAAGTATTGAAGGATTTCAGGAATTTGAAGAAATACAGAAAATTGAAGGATTCAAGAAATTTTTTATTACACGTTTGTGTAATAAAAAAAAGGCCACCTCATAAACAGAGAAGTTTTCTACAAAACACATAATATTAAAATTGATGCAGAATCACATAAAACTGAATAATGTGATATAAATGGATAAAAGAAGAAAAAAAAATAAAATTCGATTATTGCACTTGTTAAAATTGAGCAATTTTTTAAGCCTTGGTAGTGATAAGGGGCCATTCAAAAGTTACATAATGCAATAGATTTTCTGTTCTACGACGTAATATATTTAGTATGTTCATTCAGCGTTATCTTTACTAAAGTTACATTTACCCAAATTAAAAGCTTTTTGCGATTGCACAATTACGAAAAAGGAACAATTTCGGTTTTTTAATTATGTTATATTTTATTTAGATAATCTTAATCAGAATAATTTTGGAATTTTAAAATTATAAAAATATTAGAAATTGAAAAAATTAAGATATAAGAAGTGAAAAAGTTTAATAAAATGTTATAAAGTTAGGAATTAAATGTTAAACAGTTTTAATTGCAGTAAGGCCAAAATTAGGAAAGTTGAAATGTTAAGTGTTTAGAATGAAATAATTAATTAAAAAAACTTTAAGAGTACAATAATATCAGGTATACAAAGTTCCAAAAGCACAAAATTGAAAATAAAACATTTTGAAGCCGTAAAATAAAAAACTTTATAATTTCGCAAATTCACTATGTGTGGATTTTTAATTTAAATTAAACAGAATATGTAATATTTTATAATTATATTGTGACTTATATTATAATGTTAACAACATACCGCCAAAATCCAGGAAAAACGTGATGGTAAGAAACAGAGTGCTGATAAAGATCTTCATTCTTCTAGGTAGATTTTGTAAACGGTGACTGAAAAAGTTTGCACATATTCCATGCTATATATACTCATCATTATCAAATTAATCATCCTGATTGCTACCCAAAAGACCTTCGGATTGATTACCATTTACAGCGTGTGCAGAATACATGGTAGAAACATTATGATATCTTTGTAGAGAAACAGCTCTGACAATTTTTGAAAAAATTTGCCCTCTGCGCGCGCGCATTCAAATCGCGCGTTGTGTCAGTGGCTCGAAATTTTAAAAGCGACTAGGGCGCGTGTCTATTTAACTTTGCGCTCCGCGCTCGATAATATATTTACCTCGGCAAGATAGCCGTACGCCTTTGACAGACACGATACTTTTTGCTTTACATTCCTTGAAAACAAACATGTAAAGCAGATAGAGGATGTTTAGTGTACTTGACACTTTCAGATTATAAGTTAAAAGAATAAATAGCGTAGTTAGCAAAAGGGAGACTGGGGTCCAGCGATGTAATTTTTTCATAAGGTAAAGAATATTTTTTTCATATTCTTCCTTTCATAGTACAGTGCACGTGCAGTGGGCGTAAAGTTAATTGTATCGGGCGTAAAGTATTTACATAAACTCTAATCTCAAATCCCTACTTGTATTTTTTAATGACGCAATTTGGGATTTGTTTGTAAACGAGTGAGCAAGCGATCGAAAGCAAGAGTAAAAGCGGGAGAGAGAGAGAGAGAGAGAGACAGCGCGAAAACGCAACCGCATCTTAATCTACTTTTGCTGTTACATAATCATTACTTACATATACAAATCTTCACGCTTCTAATTTAAGCGACTTTCGGTAACTTTTCTTTTCACTTCTTTTGTTACTCTATTTTAATTTTTTTTTTACATACATTTTTCATTTTTTTTTTATTCGCTTCTCTAACTACCTTCAAATCCTTTATCTACTCCTCTCTCAATCCATCCCTTCCTAGAACTTTTATCACATTCTCTTGCCAGCTTCCTTTATCTTCTATTCCTCTCATACATCCTTCCCATAGGTGCTACCATGCTTCCTCTTCCTATTCACAGATTCTGCACTTTCTGTTCTCTTTCTTTTCCTAATATATCCCTACTCTTACCTTATTTCCCAATCTTAATCTTGCTATTCTTGTCAATCTTCCCTCTTCTCATTCCTTTTCTAAATACTTTGGTGCTTTGGTCTCTTCTTCTTCTACCTCGCTAATTCTATTGCCCTCTCTCTCCTTTCCCGCACCCCTATCAAATACTTTTTTGCTAACTCCCTTCCCTTTTCTTCCCTTAGCTTCGTTTCAAATTTCCATGACCTCTTTCCCGCTCTAGTAACTAATTTATTTCTTTGCGCTTCTTCTCTTACCATATATCCTAGCATCCTCCAGTCTACCCCGAAAGTCCACCTTATATATTTTTCTTGTAAACTTTCAATCTCTTTTTTTTCTTTCTATCCCCATATCTCTGTCTCGTAACCTCATAATGGCTATACCAGCATATTAAATAGCCACATTCTCCCTTTCCAATTTTTTTAACTTTCTTTGTCCTATTTCCCATATTTGTCTTATTACCCCTGCTGTCTATCTTCATCATTTCTCTTATATGTGTTCTATAGACTCCATTTGTTTGCAAGGTATATCCAAGATATTTAAACTCTTTTACTTCTCCCAACTCTATTCCTTTCCCTCTTCCAGTGCATTCTTTCTTTCTTCCTCCTCCTTTTCTAAACCTCATTATCTTTGTCTCTTCTACATTTAAATACAGCCTTGTCCCATTTCAGTATTTCTCTAATCCTGTAATAAAGTTCGCCATCCCTTTTTCATCCTCTACCATTAAAGCAATATTGTCCGGGTATGCCAGTGTATATCTTTTCGTTCCCTTTCCTGACACGTCCCCATCCTTTTCTCTTTATTTTTTATTCTGAGTCTGATATTATTATATCAAATAAAAGTGGGCTCAGAGGCCATCTTTGCCTTACTCCTCTCACTAACTAGAAACTATCTCCTACTTGCTCTCCTACCTTTACCCTCCTTTTTGTTTCTCTACAAAATTTCCGATAATCTCTTTATTAGTCCCTCTCTTATCCCCTGTTTCACCATAACTTTTTCTAT
>JAUELO010011922.1:0-11438 GCA_032357855.1 Amphibolips quercusostensackenii
TTAGTTGCTATGTATTGTTTTTGAGAATTTAGGAAAAAAAATTTGGTTTCCACTAATATTCACCAGTATTTAGTTGCTATGTACCCTTTTAGTAATTTTGGGGAAAAAAAATTTTTTTCCTTTTTTTCCTGAAAATTTTTGTTTTCACTAATATTTACCAGTATTAAGTTGCTATGTACCGTTTTTGAGATCATGGATGATGGAAAATTTCTCCAATTTTTTCATTTGACATTTTAGTTTCCACTGATATTCACCAGTTTGTAGTTGCTATGTACCGTGTTTAAGATTTTATACGAAAAATTTTTTTTTCAACTTTTTCTCCAGAAATTTTGGTGTCCACTATTTTTTACCAGTTTTTAGTTGCTAGTATCGTTTTTGTGTATTGAATAGAAAACTTTTCTTTTACTTTTTCTCGCAAAGTTTTGGTTTACACTTATATTTACCAGTCTTTAGTTGCTATGTACCATTTTTGAGATTTAAGAAAAAAAAACTATTTCGATTTTTTCCCTGAAAATGTAGGTTTCTACTAATATTTACCAGTTTTTAGTTGCTATGTTCCGTTTTTTAAGTTTTAAAAGCAAAATTTTTTTTCCATTGTTTCTCTCTAAATTTTGGTTGCCACTAATTTTTACCAGTTTTTAGTGGCTATGTACAAATTTTGAGATCTTGGGGGAAAAATAATTTTTTCAATTTTTTCTCTCTAAATTTTGGTTTCCACCAATATTGACCAGTTTTTAGTTGCTATGTGCCTTTTTGAGATGTTAAAAGGAAAATTTTTTTCAATTTTTTCTCTTGAAATTATGGTTGCCACTAATATTTACCATTGTTTAGTTGCTATGTACCGTTTTTTGAGATTCTGAGAGAAAATTTTTTTTTTCATTTTTTGTCTCGAAATTTTGGTTTCGAATAATATATACCAGCTTTTAATTGCTATGTATCGTTTTTGAGTATTTGGGAGAAACAATTTTTTTTAAATTTTTTTCCTGCAAATTTTGGTTTCCACTAATATTTACCAGTTTTCAAATGCTATGTACTGTATTTAAGATTTTGGACGAAAATGTTTTTTTCAATTTTTGTACTCGAAATTTTTGTTGCCACTAATATTTACCAGTTTTTAGTTGCTCTGTACCGCTTTTGAGATTTTGGGAGAAAAAAATTTTTTTTTAATTTTTTCTCTAGAAATTTTGGTTTCCTCTAATATTTACCAGTTTTATTTGCTAGGTACCGGTTTTGAGTATTCGGGAGACGAATTTTTTTTCAACTTTTCCATGAAAATTTTTTATTTCCACTAATATTTACCAGTTTTTAGTTGCTACGTACCGTGTTTAGGATTTTGAAACAAAAAATTTTTTAAAATTTTTTCCCTGAAAAATTTGGTTTCCAGTAATATTTACCAGTTTTTAATTGATATGTACCGTATTTAGCATTTTGGACAAAAGTTTTTTTTTCAAATTTTTCTCTCGAAATTTTAGTTTTCACTAATATTTACTAGTTTTTAGTAGCTATGTACCGTTTTTGAGATGTTAAGAGAAAACAAATTTTTGCATTTTTTCTCTTGAAATTTTGGTTTTCACTAAAATTTACCAGCTTCAGTTGCTATATATCTTTTTTGAGATTTCGAGAAAAAATTTTTTTTATTTATTTTCTCACATGAAATTTAGGTTGCCACTAATATTAACCAGTTTTTAGTTGTTATAAACCGTATTTGAGATTTCAAGAAAAAAATTTCTTTTCAATATTTTTTCTCGAAATTTGGGTTGCCACTAATATTTATCGGTTTTTAGTTGCTATGCAACGTTTTTGACATCTTGGGAGGAAAAAAAAATTTTCAATTCTTTCTCTTGAAATTTTAGTTTGCACTAATATTTACTAGTATTTAGTCCCTATGTGCCGTTTTTGAGGTCATAAACAAAAAAAAAAAATTTTCAATGTTTTCTTTCGAAATTTCGGTTTTCACTAATATCTACCAGTTTTTAGTTGCTATGTAAAGCATATAAGATTTTGGACGGAAAAATGTTTGCAATTTTTTTTCTCGGAATTTTGGATTCTACTAATATTCACCATTTTTTAGTTGCTATTTACTGTTTTCGAGTTATTAGAAGAAAAGAAACTTTTTCAATTTTTTCCCTGAAAATTTTGGTTTCCAATAATATGTACCAGTATTTAGTCTGTATATACCGTTTCTGAGGTCATGGACGAAAAAAAGATTTTCTTAATTTTTTCTCTCGAAATTTTAGTCTGCACTAATATTTACCATTTTTTAGTTTCTATGTACCGTTTTTGAGATTTTGGGAGAAACATTTTTTTTCAATTTTCTCTCTCAAAATTTTGTTTTCACTAATATTTACTAGTTTTTATTTGCTATGTATCGTTTTTGAGATTTTAAAATAAAAAGATTTTTTCTATTTTTTTCCTGAAAATTTTGGTTTTCACTAATATTTACCAGTATTTAGTTGCTATGTACCGTTTTTGATATCAGGGAGGTGGAAAATTTCTCCAATTTTTTCATTCGAAATTTTAGTTTTCACTCATATTTACCAGTTTGTAGTTGCTATGTACCGTGTTTAAGATTTTAAAGGAGAAAGTTTTTTTTCAACTTTTTCTCCAGAAATTTTGGTTTCCACTATTTTTCACCAGGTTTTTAGTGGCTAGTATCGTTTTTGAGTATTGAATAGAAAACTTTTCTTTTACTTTTTCTCTCAGAGTTTTGGTTTACACTTATATTTACCAGTTTTAGTTGCTATGTACCGTTCTTGAGATTTTGAAAGAAAAAACATTTTTTTCATTTTTCTTTTGAAATTTTGGTTTCCACTAATATTCACAAGTTTATATTTGCTATGTAACGTTTTTGAGATTATGGAAGAAAAAACATTTTTTCTATTTTTGTATCGAAAATTTGGTTTCCACTAATATTTACCAGTTTGTGTAGCTACGTACCGTTTTTGAGATCTTGTACGAAAAAAAATTTTTATAATTTTTTCTTTTGAAAATTTTGGTTTCCACTAATATTTACCAGTTTCTAGTTGCTGTGTACCGTTTTTGAGATATTAAGAGAAAAAATTTTTTTTTACATTTTTTCCTAAAAATTTTGGTTTCCACTAATGTTTACCAGTTTTTAGTTTTTATGAACCGTTTTTGAGATCTTGAAAGAAAAATTTTTTTCAATTTTTTTTCTCGAAATTTTGGTTTCCACGAAAATTTACCAGTTTTTAGTTGCTATGTTACGTTTGTGAGATCTTAAAGAGAAAAAAAATTTTTTACCGTTTTTGAGTTTTGGATGAGAAAAAAAACTTCAATTTTTTCCCTGTAAATTATGGTTCCACTAATATTTACTAGTTTTAAGATGCTATGTACCGTTTTTGAGATAGAAAAAATTTTTTTTTGAAATTTTCTCTCAAAATTTTAGATTCCACTAATATTCACCAGTTTTTAGTTGCTATGTACCGTTTTTTGAGGTTTAAGACTAAAAAAACTTTTTTAATTTTTCCCTTTAAAATTTTGGTTTCCACGAATATGTACTAGTATTTAGTCGCTATGCACCGTTTTCGAGATCATAAACGTAAAAAAAAAATTCTCAATTTTTTCTTTAGAAATTTTGGTTTCCACTAATATTTACCAGTTTTTAGTTGCTTTGTAAAGCATATAAGATTTTGGACGGAAAAATGTTCTCAATCTCTTCTCCCGAAATTTTTGATTCCACTCATATTTACCATGTTTAGTTGCTGTTTACCGTTTTTGAGTTTTTAGGAGAAAAAAACTTTTTCCATTTTTTCCCTGAAAATTTTGGTTTCCAATAATATGTACCAGTATTTAGTCGCTATATGCTGTTTTTAAGATCATTAACGAAAAAAAGATTTTGTCAATTTTTTCTCTTAAAATTTTAGTCTGCACTAATATTTACCAGTTTTTAGTTGCTATGTACCGTTTTTAAGATTTTGGGAGAATAACATTTTTTTCAATTTTTTCTCTCGAAATTTTTTTTCCACTAATATTTACCAGTTTTTAGTTGCTATGTACTGTATTTAAGATTTAAGACGATAAATTTTTTTCATTTTTGCTCGAAATTTTGGGTTCCGCTTATATTTACCAGTTTTGTGTTGCTATGTACCGTTTTTGAGATTTTACAAGAAAAAATTTTTTTCAATTTTTTTTCTGGAAATTTTGGTTTCCACTGATATTTACCAGTTTTTAGTTGCTATGTACCGTATAAGAGATTTTGACCAAAAATATTGTTTTCAAATTTTTCTCGTGATTTTGGTTTCCACTACCCGGTGGGCACAAACATTAAAGAACGTTATTAGAACGTTTCAAAAACGTCTAAAGTTAGTCTAAATAACCTTCCAAAAACATACAATGTTCCAGAGACGTTTTAAGAACGAACTTGGAAAATATATAACCTTTTTAGTACATTATTTGGTCTGACTTAAGACAGTTTTTTAAACGTTTAAATAACGCCTTTTTACTTGCACGTCCACGGAACGTTTTTAGGAGGTTCCAATTACTTTCTTAAAACTCGTGCCCACTGGGTAATATTTACCAGTTTTCAGTTGCTAAGTACCGATTTTGAGATTAAAAAAAATATATTTTTTAAAATTTTTTTTCTCGAAATTTTGGTTTCCAGTAATATCTACTAGTTTTTAGTTCCTGTGTACCGTATTAAAGATTTTACAGAAAAACATTTTTTTCAATATTTTCTCTCGAAATTTCGGTTTCCACTAATATTTACCAGTTTTTAGTTGCTATGTACTGTTTTTGAGATTCTAGGAGGAAAAAAATTTTTTCAATTTTCTCCTTGGAAATTTTGGTTTCCCCTAATATTTACCAGTTTTAAGTTGCTATGTACCGTTTATGAGATTTCGGAGCAAAACAAAAATTTTCTAATTTTTTCCCAGAAAATTTTGATTTTTACTAATATTTACCAGTGTTTTGTTGCTATGTACCGTTTTTGAGATCATGACCGTAAAATAATTTTTGAAATTTTTTCTCTCGATAATTTGGTTTCCACTAATATTTACCGGTTTTTGGTTGCTATGTACCGTTTTTGAGATTTTAGGAGAAAAATTTTTTTTTCAGTATTTTCCATGAAAATTTTGGTTTCAACTAATATTAACCAGTTTTTAGTTGACATGTACCGTTTATGAGTTTTTTGGAGAAAAAGTTTTCAACAATTTTTTTCCTAAAAATTTTGTTTTCCACGAATATTTACCAATTTTAGTTGCTGTGTACCGGTTTTGTGATCTTAGAAAAAAAATATATTTTCTATTATGTGTGTCAAAATTTTTTTTCACTATTATTTACCAGTTTTTAGTTGCTATATACCGATTTTGCGCTTTTGGAAGAAAAAAAACTTTTTCAATTTTTTCCCAGCAAATTTTAGACTAAACTAATATTTACCAGTATTTAGTTGATATGACCGTTTTTAAGATCATGGACGAAAAAACACTTTTTCAATTTTTTCTCTCGAAATTTAAGTTTTTACTATTATGTTTTAGTTTTTGATTGCTGTGTATTGTTTTTGAGGTCTTACACAAAAAAAATGTTTTCAATTTTTTTTCTTTAAATTCTGGTTCCCACTCATATTTAACAGTTTTTAGTTGCTATTCACGGTTTTTTAAATTTCGTAAGAAAAAAAATTTTGTTAATATTTTTTTCTGAAACTTTAGATTCCACTAACATTCACCACTTTTTAGTTGCTATTTGTTGTTTTTTAGATTTGGGAAGAAAAAAAATTTTTCAATTTTTTCTCCCGAAATTTTAGCTTCTACTAATATTTACCAGTTTTCAGTTGCTATGTACCGTTTTTGAGATTTTGGGCAAAGAAAAATATTTTTCATTTTTTTTTGTTTCGAAATTTTTTTTCCACAAATATGTACCAGTTTTTAGTTGCTATGTACCGTTTTTGAGATTTTGAAAGAAAAATTTTTTAAAAAATTTTTCTCTCAAATTTTGGTTTCTACTAGTATTTACCAGTTTTTCGTTGCTAGGTACGGTTTTTGGTATTTTCAAAGAAAAGAATTTTTTTTAATTTTTTGTCTCCAAATTTTGGTCTTCACAAATATAAACCAGTTTTTGGTTGCTATGTAATGTTACAGAGATTTTTTAAGAAGAAGAATTTTTCCAGGTTTTCGTCTCGAAATTTTAGTTTCCACAACAGTTTTGGAAGAAAATTTTTTTTCAGTTCTTTCTCTGCAAATTTTTGTTTCAACTAATGTTTACCAGTTTTTAGTTGCTATGTACCCTTTTTTAGATATTGGAAGGAGAAAAACCTTTTTGAATTTTTTGTCTTGATATTTAGGTTTCCACTAATATTCACCAGTTATTAGTTGCTATGTACCGCTTTTGAGACTTTGGAAGTAAAATAATTTTTTAAATGTTTTTTCTCAAAATTTTGGTTTACACTATTATTTACCAGTTTTTATTTGCTATGTACCGTTTTTGAGATTATGGACGAAAACGTTTTTTTTCAATTTTTTCTCTTGACATTTTGGGTTTCACTAATATTGACTGTTTTTTGGATTTTTGAGTAAACAAAAATTTTATAATTCTCTTTCGATAATTCATTTTCTACTATATCTAGGAGTTTTATAGATCCCTATAGAATTTTTGGGATTTTGGGAAAAAAAATGTCAAAAATTTTCTCTCGAAAATTTAGTTGCTACTATGTTGACGGGTGTTAGGGACTTCTATACTGTTTTTGAACTTTTCAGAGAAAATTTTTTTTATTATTTTTCTCTTGAAAATTTAGTTCCTACTATATTTAAGAGTTTTATAGACCCCTCTAGAGTTTTTGAGATAATTTTTGGAGAAAAAAATTTCAAAATTTTTCTATCAAACATTTAGTTTCTTTTATATTTACGAGTTTTATAGAACTCTACACGGTTTTTTGGATTTTTATGGGGAATAAAATTCAAAATTCGTCTCTTGAATATTAAGTTCCTACTGTATTTACAAATTTTATATACCCCTCTAGAGTTTTTGAGATTTTAGAAAAAAACTGTCAACATTTTTTTATTGTAAATTTAGTTTCTACTATATCCAGAACTACTATATTCCTACTATATTTAAGAGTTTTATAGATTCCTATAAAGCTTTTGAGACTTTATAGGGAGAAAAACTTTCGAAATTTTTCTCTCAAAAATTTAGTTCCTACTATTTTTACGAAGTTTACGGACCTCTTTACTCTTTTTATGATTTGTGAAAAAAAAAATTTCAAAATTTTTCTCTCAAAAATTTAGTTCCTATTGTATTCACGGGTTTTGTGGATCTATAGTGTTTTTGGGATTTTCAGGGAAAATAAAATTTTTCAGTTTTTCTCTAGAAAATTTAGTTCCTACTGTATTTACGAGTTTTGTAAACCCCTATAAATTTTTTGATATTTTAGAAGGAAAAAAAAATTCGAAATTTTTCTCTTGAAAATTCAGTTTCTACTATATTTACGGGTTTTATGGACCTCAATAATGTTTTTAGGATTTCCAAGGAAAGAAGTATTTCAACATTTTTCTCTCAAAAACTAAGTTTTTATTATATTTACGGGTATTATGGACCTCCATACTGTTTTTGTGAATTTCATGAAAAAAAATTTTTTAATTTTTCTCTCAAAAATTTATACCTACTATATTACGAGTTTTATGGACTATAGAACCCTATAGAGTTTTTGGGATTTTAGGGAAAAGAGAATTTTGAAATTTTTCTATTGAAAATTCACTTCCTACTGTACTTACGAGTTTCATAGACCCCTTTAGAGTTTTTGAGATTTAGGAAGAGAAAAAATTACAAAAATTTTCTTTGGAAAATTTAGTTCCTATTATATTTACAGGTTTTATGGACCTTTCTAATATTTTTTAGAATGTCGAGGGAAAAACAAATTATAAGATTTTTTTCCGAAAATTTATTTCCTACTATGTGTACGGTTTTTATGGACCTCTATTGAGAAATCAAAAAATCAGTAAAGACCTTTATAAAACCAATAAATATAGTGTCAACAAAAATTTCGATAGTAGGACTTCAAAGTTTTTTTCTTCACGAAGGATAAAAAATTAGTATAGACCTTCATAAAATCAGTAAATATATTGTCAACGAAAATTTTGATAGTAAAATTTCAACAAAATTTTTTTATAAAAATTTAAAAAAATTAGTGGAGACCATCATAACACCTGTAAATATATTATCAACGAGAACTTCATTAGTAAAAATTTTAAAAAAATGTCTTCTGGAAAAATATAAAAATCAATAAAGACCTCCATAAAACCAATACATATAGTTGTAACGCAAATTTTGATAGCTGAATTTATAAAAAAAATTTCCACATAAAAAATGAACAAATTAGTAAAAATTTTCATAAGACCAATAAATATTTTGGCAAAGAAAATTTCGATGGTAAAATTTCAAAAGCTTCTTTTTTGAAGAATCAAAAAATCAGTATAGACCTTCGTGAAGGTAGTAAATATATTGGCAATGAAAATTTTAAAGTAAAATATCAAAAATTCTCTTTTTCATGAGAAATAAAAAAATCAGTGAAGATCTTCATAAAATCAGTAAATATAGTGGCAACAAAAATTTCGATAGTAAAACTTCAAAGTTTCTTTTATCACGAAAAATGAATTTATTATTATAGACCTTCATAAAACCAGTCAATATATTTGGGCGACAAAGATTTCGATAGCAAATTTGAAAAAAAAATTTTTTTATCCTTATTCAAAAAATCAATATGAACCTTTATGAAACCAGTAAATGCATTGGTGACAAAAATTTCTATAGTAAAATTTCAAAATTTTTATTTTATGAAGAACTAAAAAATCAGTGAAGACCTTCACAAAACCAGTAAATATAGTAGCAACGTGAATTTTCATGATAAAATTTTTATAATTTTTTGCTTATAAAAAATAAAAAAATCAGTAAAATCCGTCATAAAACCAGTAAATATATTGTCAACATAAATTTGAATAGTAAAATTTAAAAATATTGTGAAAAATCAAAAAATGAGTAGAAACTTCTATAAAACTAGTAAATAAATTTGCAACGAAAACTTTATGAGTAAGACTTCAAAATTTTTTTTCATAAATAATCAAGATATCAGTATCGACCTTCACAAAAACCAGTAAATATATTGGCAACAAAAATTTGGATAATAAAATTTTTGAAAAACTTTTTTTTTATAAAAAATCAAAAGTCAGTATAGATCTTCATAAAATAAGTAAATGGATTGGCATCGAAAATTTGGATGGTAAATTTTTCAAATTTTTTTTCACGGAAAATAAAGAAATCAGTGTAGACCTTCATAAAATCAGTAAATATTTTGCCAATAAAAATTTCAACAGTAAAATTTCAAAAATTTCTTTATAAAAAATCAAAAAATGAGTAGAGACCTTCATAAAACCTGTAAATATATTGAGAACGAAAACTTTGATAGTAAAACTTCAGAAAAAATTGCTTATGAAAAATCAAAACATCGGGTTAGACCTTCATAAAACCAGTAAATATATTGGCAAAAAAATTTCTAATAGTAAAATTTCAAAACAAATTTTTTAATGAAATATCATAAAATAAGTATAGACCTTCATAAAATCAGTAAATGTAGTGGCAACGAAATTTTCGAAAGCAAAATTTCAACAACAAAATTTTTCACGAAAAATCTAAAAATCAGTATAGACCTTTATAAAATTAGTAAATAGATTGGCAACGAAAATTCTGAAGAAAGATTTCTGAAATTTTCTTTTTCATGACAAATCAAAAAATCAATGAATACCTTCCTAAAACCAGTAAATATAGTGAGACGAAAATTGTGATAGTAACGTTTTAAAATTTTGTTTGCATGTAAAATCCAAAAATTAGTATAGAGCTTTGTAAAACCTTCGTAAAAAAGTGGGGATTTATTTTTATTTTATTGCAAATTTGATATTTAAGAACGTTTTTATTTCTCCACAAAAGATAATTTCTTTTTAACAGACACGTTATTAGCAACCTCTTTTCAAGTAAACCTTAGAAATTATAAGAGATTTTCGACAATAAATTTAAAAACTCTGCTAATAAAAATTCGCTGCAAACAATTTTACATCTCTGAAAAATAAAAAATGTAAATTTTGAAAATATTTCAAACCTCACTAGCATTGAAAATTATTCGAAGTACCTCAGGACTTTCTCATGGCAAAAAAAGCACAAGAAAAAAAAGGAAGGCGTTTAAAAAGTAAAAGATAAACTGGACATTGAGTACTTTTCAATTCTACTAAATATATCTTTTTTTTCAGATGAATATTTCACCGGTGAAAATTCGGAGGCATTAAAAACTCTTTTTCAAGTCATCTGAAAAAATAATTTTAAAAAACTAAAAATGTCTATAATATGGAACGCTGGCTTCCTTTGCGCTTTTCATGCCTTGTGCGTATCAATTTTTTGTATAGTGTTTTTTTTCAGTAAAGAGACCTGAGTTTTTGAAAATATTTTTCTAATTGATCAAGAGCAAAAATAATAAATAGATGCTCAAAATACCTTTTTAAGATCAGTCACACAAGTGTTATTTTTGCGAAACACACACACACACATCTATGAGGTATTTTAAAAATTTGCTGCATTTACACTTCTTTATTTTTTAGACGTAGCAAATTTTTTTTAGCGACTTATTATCAGCAAAAAATCCTTAAATTTATCAGAAAAATCTTAAAAAATAATGCATGGATGTTTAAAATATAGTTTTTAGGCTATAGCTGTAAAAAAATATTTTGAAAGCTCTAAAAATGACTAGTGAAACACGTTTCTTTCCATTTTTTATTTTTTAAACTTTTCAATATCTGTGAAGGTATTTTGATAAGTACATAATATTCAGATACCCAAAACATCTCTTAAGACTCAGCTGCATGAATATAATTTTTTAGTCATGCACATCTCTAAAGTATTAAAAATTTGGCTGCATTTACGGTTTTACTCTTTAGGAATATTAAGTTTTTTTGTAGCAAATTTTGATCAGCAAAAAGTCCTTTGATGTATCAAAACAATCCTTTGTATTATCTGAGGTGAGGTGAAACGTATGATGCAGTGTAAAATAGGAATATTTGAGAGGTATTTTGATAAGACGCATAACATATTTATTTAGCTGATAGTTGGTAATAAAATTTTATTTTGGTAGCGAAACAACTAAATAAGCTTCGTAGACTTTCAATGCATTTTTTTGTTAGTTTCAATCAAATTCAAGGTAACTAAAAATAAATTTTTAAAAATTCGTATTTTGAATGATTTCCGAATATTCTGAAAAAAATGTAGAAGATTGTAAAGCAAAATTTTTCGATTTTGCAAGGTTGAAAAATTTCAGGAAAAGTTTGACCAACTTTAAGAGATATTTTAAAGTTTTACCAAGTGTAGAAAATAATTGAAAACTTGAAACTTGAACAATTTAAAACTTGTTGAAGATTTTGCAAAAAAAGTTTAGTAGCTTCTTAAATATTTTG
>JAUELO010011932.1:307-11438 GCA_032357855.1 Amphibolips quercusostensackenii
TTATACTAGAGTTAGATCTCCTCATATTACTTCGTGCTTATACCTTTAGAATATTTTCTCGCAAAAGCCCGCATTTCCATGACGACATGCTAAAATACTCAGTTTAAAGCTTCCCGCTCTTCGGGCCTCTTTTTTTAATTGGTCAACCACTGCTGCGGTCGCGATCGTACGGCCCGTACAGGGACCGTGCTGACTATATATTTCGACATGTGAAAAACAATGTATATTTAGAATAAAGTTAAAATTCAGTAATAGACATGCCACTTAGAATATCCTGCGGTATCAGATTCTGAGCGGGTTTTGATTTTCCGCCTTGTTCGGCAGGATCGCCAGAATTAGTTGTTTCCTTGGCTTTATTTTCATCAGCATTAAAGATGATTTTTCATATTAAATTTCAAGTTAAATTCATGACTTACGTATTTAATTCTAGTAATTCTATTCCTCTGTTTCACGGTACTACGCAAATCTTAATTTTGTACTGTTGAAATAGTTGAAAATACTATTTACACAACTGTAGAAAAGAATAAACTTACAATTGTTATACCTTAAAAATTAATTCCATTAAGTTCAGTACAATTTGTATAGATTTAAGACTCCATTGTGAAATTCAGGTAACCATTTTTTGTGTCAGGGCCTAAAATTTTGGAAATTTCGGACAAAACACCTTTTGTGTGATTCAATTTAAAACGCTTTACATCCCTGAAATTTCAAGTAAAGGTATTGCGTTTTCAACAAAACAGATTACTTTTAACAAACTAGTTGAATTTTCAACCAAAAAGATGAATTTTCAACAGAAGTGTTGAATTTCCAACTAAGAAAGATCATTTAGTAATCTTCATATTAAAAAGAACACTGTTGAACAAAAGAGTTGATTTTTTTAACACAAAGGATTAATTTTCAACAAAAAGTGACTTTTCTACCAAATAATTAAATTTTCTACAAAAATAGTTTAATTTTTAACAAGATGCATGAATTTTCAACAAAATGGCTGAATTTTCATACCAAAAATAATAGTTTTCAACAAAAAAGTTATTTTTTAACCAAACAGTTGAATTTTCTATTATTTTCAAACCAAAACAACGAACTTTCATCGAAAGATTAAATTTCCAACAAAAAAGTTCATTTTCAATCTAATATTTGAATTTTCTTTCAAAATATTTGAATTTTCTTCAAAAAAAAAAAGAGTTTGAAACAAAAAATTACAATTTACAACGAAAGAGTTGAATTTTTAACAAAGACATTAATTTTCTACCAAAATGGATGAATTCTCAACAAAAAATATAATAGTTGATATTATTTCATCCATAGAAATATTTTCATTCGAAATCAAACACAGTTGAATTCAACCAAAAAATCCTCAGCCAAATCTGATTAGGGAGCGTTCACATATTACGTAACATTATTTTCGACCCCACCCCTCCCCCACCACTCTATATCTATATCACTGTTTTTAAGGTAAAGTATTGTCTAGAAATAAATAAAGCAATATTTTGATGTAGCATTGAATGTTTCTTCAATATTTTTTTCAGTCATACAAATATAGAAGTTACTTAATGTAAGTACTAATTGAAATTAACAAATTTAAAACATTTTTTTCAATACCAAAAAGAATACAAAATAATAATAATAAAATATAAAAATTTTAAATAACTGTGAGACGTTTTTGAACAATTAAATTCGAACTGAAATTGAGTTCTGAGAATTGAGAACAAGAAAATCAGTATTATCAGTTTATTTTTAAATTTATATAAATATAATTTTTATAAGATTCTGGAGAAAATTAAAAAAGATTTTTGAATATTTCAGATGTGTTCAAAAAGAATTTCGAAGATTAAAAAAAGTTTTTAAATTTTATAGTCTTTTAAAAAATATTAGGAAAAATTCAAGTCTTTTTATAAGATGTTTAGGACTTTTAGAAGTATGGAAGAAATCAAGAAATATTTTATAAATTTGCGGAAATATTTTCAAGTTTTTAAATATGTCTAATCTATATAAAACGTCTTAAATTCCTAAAAATACTTTTAACTGACTCGAATTTTTCCTAAAATTGTGAAAAATCATTCAAAATGTAAAAAAATTGCCTTATAATCTGCTAAATTTTCCCAAACATTTTAAGAAAATTTTTTTCTTCTTTTAAAACCTTTCGAAATGCTTTTAAAGCTTCTAAAGTTTTTTTTTTTATCTTTAAAAATATACATTTGTAAAAATCTTTTAAAGTGGAAAATTCTTTTATAATCTCTTCAATTCTTCTAAACTTTTCTTGAATTTTCTCGATTTTTAAATTATTTTTTAATCTTGCCAAATTAAAACATTTTGCTGTAAAATCTCCTACATACTTTTTTGAAATTTTAGGAAATTGTTTGAAATGTTTAAAAACCTATCTTCAATTTTCTTTTAAAGTTTATTTTTCAAAGTGAAACATCATTCAAAATTTGTAAACGAATCTTAAGATAATTTTTTTTTTAATCAATTTTTTTCTTCAGCTTTTTTAAATTATGCAAAATAAAAAAAAATTGCCTTAAAATCTTTTAGATTCTTCTTTGACAATTTTAGAAATCTTTTTAAATAATCTCTTCAAATCAATTTTTCGAAAAAAAAATATTAAGAAATCTTAAGAATATTTTTTTTCATTCTCTTAACACCCTGTAAAATTCAATTTGCCTAACAATTTTTTTTAATCCTGAAAAATTATAAAATTGTCATTTTAAAATCTTCAAAACCTAAAATTATTCTTGTAAAATAAAACCTAAATCATTGAAAATTTTCCCAGAAATCTTAAAGAAAATTTATTCTCCCTGAATCTTTCGTAATAATTATTAAAAAGCTTCTAATTTTTTTTTTTCGAATTCTTCAAAATAAGTTTTTGCCCATGATTTAATTTTTCTTATCTCTTTGAAAATGTAAGCAAGTTTACAAATTATAGTGTTCTAACGAAACTTTAAGAACATAATTATTTCCCATTATTAAACAATCATTTACAATTAAAATTTTCTCTTCTATCAATAATGTTTAGAAACGTTTGGAAATCAATTTTATGATAAAGTAAAATTATTTATTTAGAAATTTTGATACACAAAGTTGATGGTGCAGAAAATTCATAAGTTAAAAAAGTTAAGTAATCGGGTCGAAATATACCACCCCCCTCCACATAACAGACCGTAACGAAACACGAACCCCCTCCCCCTTTTAATGTTATGTTATATGTGAACGCTCTCTTAGTTCTCTACCAAAATAGTTGAATGTTCAACAACAAAAGAATAGATTTTTTTTACCAAAAGAGATAAATTTTGAACCGAAAAAACCGAGTTTTGAACCAAGAAAGAAAAAAAAATCACTAATTTGTTCAGTTTTCAAGTAATAAATACGAGTTTTCTATAAAACAGTTACATTTTCAAACTAAAAATATGAATTTTTATCTAAAAAGTTACTTTTCTATGAAATAGTTGAACTTTCTACTAAAATAGTGAAATTTTTAACAAAATACATGAATTTCCAATTAAAATATATGAACTGTCAGCGAAAAATATAATAGTTGATATTATTTCAACCATAAAAGATTTTAATTTGAAATCGAACAAAGTTGAATTCAATAAAAAAAAACGAATTTTCAAAGAACTAGCTGAATGCTCAACCAGAAGATATTAATTTTTTACCCATATCTGACCCATAAACCACTCTTAATAGAAGATGCACAAAAAACACAAAGTAATTTCAAAGTAACAAAAATTTTCCAAGTTGCTGAAAAAATCGTAACTAAGTTACGTTACAAGTTACTTTTTAAAATAGTAACGAAGTTCCCCTAAAAGTTACGAATAACATAACTTTTTAGTAACTTCGTTACTTGTAACGAGTTACTACCCAACTCTGGCTTAAGCATAATGTTTTTATTCGTTAAAGTAAGACTTCTCTGAAGAACCTACCGACTTGGTGAGGTAAAATCAAAAAACGAGATTCAAAAAATCTATTTTTTGAATTCGAACTTCCTTTTATCATTTTAAAGCAAACACTTTAAAAAAAATTAATAGATTTGCTTAAGAAAACTTAATAATAATATGTAATAATAGCCTATAACAGTTGTTATTCGCAAAAATCTGAAGTTCCTGTTTATATAATTGTTTATAAAAGTATTTGAGAATTAGCAAACTAAGGAAGCGTCCTTATTATTTTTCAATTCGTTTACTCCCACTGGCTAAATTTGTCGGCATGCACAAAAAAAGAAATTACTTCAAATTTTAGCCAAATCGGTTATTGTTTACCCACCAAACATAAGCCTTTGAAATCACAAATGGCGGTAATCTAAATAGGCCCAAAAAGCTATTTCTTGAAGTTATTTACAAAGGGCGACCATAAATTGTGGAAAAATTGAATAATTCATTCTCAAGCGAATGCAAGATCCTAAAATATAAAAATTTGGAAAATACAAAATAGCGGCTAATTAAAAACTAAAAAAATAACTTCTTCCCATAGTTTCAAATGTAATTCTTTTAAAATTCGGGAAAGCAACATTTTTGGCTTCAGAAATTACTTGATAAATTTGTTTGATACATTTTTTTGATAGATTTGTTTGATAAATTTGTTTTATTTAGTTGAACTTTCAAACATTCAATAATTTTAGCAAGAATGATATTAAAACTAGGTGGGTATGGATTATTAAGTATATTAATTTTAGGAGTAATATTTTTAATTTATAATCATTTAATTATTTCTTTTAGATTGATGGGAGCAATATCCCTTAAAATCGAATTTTCTGCAATTTTTTTTCAACATTATTGTTTGCTCAAATTATGTTATAGTTTCTGAATCAACATTTCTTCTTCTGATAAAGTTTAAAATCATTTAGTTAAAGACTGTAGTAGTAAGCTTTTTTTATATTTTGAATTGCCCAACATTTCTTTTATTTAATATTTTTGATTGTTAAAATTATCAAGTAGTTTTTGAAGCTAAACAGATCGTTTTCTCGAAGTTTAAAAGTATTGCGTTGAGAACTATGGGAGAAATGTATTTTTTACATAATCAAAAAATAAACAGGTGGCCTGTTTTCCAAAATGTAAATTTTGTATTTTTTCAAATTATCTTTTCCTAGCTGGCTTTGAAAAAACATTTCTACATTCGCGGGCTTTTTGTATTGGTAAAAATACACTGGAAAAAAAATTACCAAGTCGAAAGAATCGAAAAAAAGAGTTACGAAGCTAACTTATTTTTATACTTTTATCAGTAAAAAGCTCTCAGATGTTATAAATATATTTTAGTCATTTGAATAAAGGATAATTAAAAAAAACACCAAAATCAATTTTTCAAAAATTTGCTGTTCTTAAATTTATGATTTCCCAGACTTATCACATTTTTTCCAATGCATTTTTACCAGTAGAAAACACTTAAATACCTGGAAAATATCATTCGTCATTTCTCTAAATTTAAAAATTGTCTTTTGAAAACAGGGGTCCATTAAACATGAATTATCGCCTTGAGAAAGTTAGTGAAAAAACTGTTAAAATATTTAGAGACGTTTAACATCTCACAAAACATAAAAATAAAATTACATACACAAAATTGTCAACACTATGAAAGTAAGAATTTTTTAAAGTATATTTTGCTAACGCGAAAGTCTAAAGCGTTCATTAATTGACACCAAGTTAATTATACTTTTTAAGGGATTAGAGTTTGTTTTTCGTTTTTTCGATCTGCCCTATTATGCACCTTAAATTAAAAAAATTAAAGAATTATTAAGCCAATAAAAATAGTTTTGTAAAAGATGGCGTTTAAGCTGTTATGGTTTGACACGTCTTTCTATCAATTTTTGCTAAGTTTTTTCACCATATATGTGTATTAGAGAGGTATAGATAGATAATACAAAACAATTTTTTTTCATTCTTAGACCATTTTCGAGAAAGTCTGAAGAAAAAATATAAATAGTGAAAAGCGATGTGATAAATTAATTCCTACTGTCAAGAACGCTTAGAGTTAGACCAATGCTGAATTGATTGAAATAAAAAAAATATCTTATCCAGCAGGAGAACTTTTTTCTGTGATAAGGTCAATAGTTTTTGAAGAAATTGAGAAAAACCTATAAACCATTCTGGTTACTTTGAGCTTTGGGCGGATCTAAACATTAGTATTGATTAAAAAAAGGTTTCTCACACAAAATTTCGATACTCAAAAACAACGTTTCTCGTTGGTCCAAGGATGAAAATAAAAATGGTCGTGTTTCCGATCCACCCTAAAGTGTATTCGTTAATAAAATAGGAAGGGAGCGAAGCTTATTTACTCGAAACAGCTTATTATTCTAACTTTATTTTTTAAAAATGTTTTTCCTTTCAGCTTTTTTTCAGCTGAATTCTTGTTCGTTTTGAACTTGCATTTAAGAGCAAATAATGAAAAAGTTAACTTTCAAATTTTTGTTATATTTTTTTGTAAAAATACTTTCTATGCGCCTGTACAAGGGGTGTTAACAAAAAAGTAATTTAGAATCTCAACTTGAATTTTCAATTTTTTTTTTTGTTCTTTTTGGTTTAAAAATGAACCACGTAGAAGGATAAGTAAATCGAATTATATTTAGAGGTCGCTCATCGCGAAGTTGTCTTTTTTTTACAGAAAAATGAATTTTTCTCAAAAACGGCTCATCATAACAAAAAGGAGATATGCGAAGAAGAGGTCTTTATTGTAGATTTAAATAATTGAGATATTCCTTAAGAAAAATCATATTAACCAGTTTTTCAAAAATGGTAATTTCACATGTTTATATAAATTGTTTTCTAACAGGGTGGCACCCACCCGGGATAACCCGCATTTTATAATTTGCGCGTTTTCTAAGTTTTGAAAGTTTCCAATTAGAAAGCATATCATTTTCAAAGTATTTAAAATAATTAAACTTTCAAGGTTCACAATGTTTCTCGCAATATTTGAAATTCTGCAATTTTGAACGGTGAAAATGTCAGATGACAGAAGTCACATTTTTTTGTAAAAAATCTATCCAGTCATTTTGAATGTCACTTGATACTACATGATATGATACTTATTAATAATATATTTATCGTTTCAAAAATGTCTATAATTTTATTTAAAAATTCAGATTAATTTTTGGAGATTTCAATTTTTGAATTTCACAATATTGTAATTTCAAATTCAAATATTCAAAATGCCACGACAATTCCGATATTAAATATTTCAAAATTTCATATTAAAAGCCTTGATAGTTTTGAATTGAATCATTTCATTTAAATTGAAGAAAAAATACGTTGTTAAATTGAAATGGTACAATTTCAAAAATTGGAATCATATTACAATAATCTCGTTTTGTATTATTTTTTTTAATTTTCAATGTAATATGTAATATCTTAAAATTGTCTGCTTTTTAGTTGAAGATTTAAACAAATAAATCATCTCAAATTGAAAAATATTTGATTGGCAAATTTCAAGAATGAATAATAATTCTAAATGAAGGTTTGAAATTAAAAAATTGAGTTTAAAGTGAAAAAAGATACAAATTAAACTATCTTTAATGGATACATCAGTAATTCAATAATTACTTTTAAATGGTTACAATTTTAGAGTTCTAAATTTTCATGTTGAACGCTAAATTTTTCCCTTTCATAGGTTTTAATTTTGCAATTAAAATCGAATTGGTTGAATTTTTGAAAGTATAATGAGAAATTTAAAAACTATTAATTTTTACGGGATTTAAATTTACTTAAAGTAATTGAAATTTTAAAAAGTTTGAGTGTAAAAAAGTTTTAATGTCACAATTTTTGGTGATTAAAATTTTTTCAGTTTTAGATTAAGTTCGCATTTGTTTAAGTTTCAACGTTCCGGAGTAGAAATTTATTTGTTTTAAAATATTTCTCATCTAAAATTACTATTTATTTTAGAAGTTATTTTCAAGAATAATTTAATTCATTTTTTGATTCTAGGAAAATTTGTCAAATTTGCTTTAATGTTAAATTATAGATAATTCTGTTATGTAATAACAATTTAAAATTCTAGAATTTTAGAAGCTTTGATTTTGAAAGATTTAACTTACTTTTCAATTTCAAATTGTCAAATTTTGATAGCTTTGAATTTAAAATTGTTCAAATTCAAAATTTTTTAATTATTTAATTTTAAACGCTTTTACTTATAAATAATACAATTTCAATTTCTCTGAATTTTAAATACTCCAATTTCTAGAATTCTAATCTTAAAATATTTCATTTTTAACGTTTGGACATTGTCATATTTCGGAATTCCTGAATTCAAAATTCAAAATAAAATTGTCAGATTTTTAGCGCTTCGACTTAGACTTTAAAAAGTAGTGGCCACCTTGTTTAAGAACCTAAAAATAATTTTCTGTAAATACAAATTCACGATGATCGACCTCTAAATATTATCAAATTTATTTTTCCTTCCACGTGGTTCATTTTTAACCGATAAGGAACAACCAAAATTGAAAATGCAAGTTTAGATTCAGACTTCCTTTTTTTAACTGTTACGGTGTTCACTACATACATAAATTTTCCCTTGCCTCTAATTGTGCTCACTTTGAAATCTAAACAAGTGTTTAGATTTGGACATTTACAAATACAAATTACTTCAATTCAAGCATTTTTTACAATAATTAATGTAAATGAAAAATCGTCTTTAAAAACATTTTCTTTTTACTTTTGAAATTTTTAATAAATGATATCCACACATTAGAATTTTGACCCCATTTTACATAAATTCTGTTTAAAAGCTAAAGGAGATTCTCAATCTTATAAAAAGCCCAAGGATAGATAAAAATAATTATCACTTCTGAATTAATAAATAGCACGCATTTTTGGCAATTCACCAAAAGTCTTCTATTTTCCATTAACACGACATAATTTCACGTCATCTAATCATGAAAAATTGATTGATGTTGCCTTTATTCCAAACACAAACGCAAATGAAATCAGATGTTGTACCACCATACATTTGGGGTGGTTATTTTTATTCATCTTTAACAGAGTGTTGTAATCATAAAGGACCTAGGAGTCTGTTTTGAATCACAATTATTTTCCTTAGATTACGAGGAAAAATCCGGGATTTTTTTTTTAACCGGGCTTTTTTCAGATTTGTTAGTATTTTTGCAATAAATATATCATTTCGCTCTTAGAAAAAAATTGTGTTTGAAATTGTGCTCAGTGTAACCGACCATCTCCGTTAAAATGTCGAAGATCATTTCATATTTGAGATTTTAAAGTTATAATGCGTCGTTCAACAATGAATTTTCCTTTTATACTTTATATTTAAGAATTTAAAGCTTGATTTGATGGGTCGTTCAAATATAATAATCCTTCTACATTTGAGAAATAACCGATTGGTGACCGACTGCTTAAATAACGGATTTTCGGTAAAAACTAACATAACCTTAAATTGATCAGAAATGGTAAAAATCTTCTTTGAAATTTATAGGGAGTGTCTAAAGATACGCGAGGCGTAAACATAGCTCCAAGACTAAAGTTACGCGATGTGGAAAAAGTTCCTAAATGCCACACGTTGGCGCTAGTCTATTCCGTACATCATCATGGTCGTGTCCACCTCGTGCAACGCGCACACCGACATTTTCGCCATGCTTGTTTGGTCGTGTTAAGCCGGTTTCCAAATTTGTCCGGTTCAATGTGTGCTTCTCGACACGCTGACTTCCTTTTTTGTCACGAAGATTTTATAAGTTTATTTATACCGAAATTTTTGTGCAAATAGCCTCTTTTCCAGCTCTCTATTTGTGCTTCTCGACACGCTGAGTTCTTTTTTTTGTCACGAAGTTTTTACAAGTTTATTCGTACCGAAATTTCGGTACAAATAGCCTCTTTTCCAGCTCTATTTGTGCTTCTCGACAAGCTAAATTCTTTCTTTGTCACGAAGTTTTTATAAGTTTATTCGTACCAAAATTTTCGTACAAATAGCCTCTTTTCCAGCTCTCCATTTGTGCTTCTCGACACGCTGAGTTATTTTTTGTCACGAAGTTTTTATAAGTTTATTCGTACCGAAATTCCGATACAAATAGCCTCTTTTCCAGCTCTCCATTTGTGCTTCTCGACACGTTGTCTTCTTTTTTTTGTCTCGAAGTTTTTATGATTCTATTCGTACCGTAATTTCTATACAAATAGCTCCTTTTTCATCTCTCCCACTTCGTACTGAAAAAATCCGGCTATTTTTACCGAAATTTCGGTATACCTAGCCACGGACATAAAATAAAGAGTAAAATGTAATAATCTACTTTGCAGCTTATTCCTCTGTTCGTTGTTCTGGCTGTGCGATGCACGGCTCTTAAATAACTAAGTAAAAAAATCACTTTTTGAATTTCACAAATTTCCTCCGTGAAAAAATACTCTTACTATACATCACTTTATTTCCATTTGTTATTTTTTCAGCCCAGCTCCAATGTATATTGAATTTCGACTGAGCCGATAATTAATAAACTTGATCTCAACATTAGTTAATTGGTTAATTATTAATGTAATCAAATGTATCTAATGGTAACACAACATTTACTTCACTTCACTTTAGAAACTTTGCTAAACCAACGCGAAGTGGAGCTATCACGTATCCAATACATATCACGTAACTTTAGTTTTGATGATATGTTCACGCGTCGCGTATCTTTAGCACCAGCCAAATTTATATCGATATTTTTGTGTTTAAGACCCGCTAGCTTAACATACAATAATTGAACCACCAGATCGTAGAAGGGCATATAAAGTCTGATCGCTGGTGGTGAAAAGGCCTCTCGGCATTTTTAAAAACATGTATAAATTTTAATTTTTTAAACATATTCTTATTTGAAATTCAAATGCGCATCTTTTTCACCTTTCAAAAAAAGTTTTAAGCTCTGTTAGTTTTCAAAATAATTTCAATAAACACAAATTTTGAAGAATGAAGAAATTCCGTCTTTTTCACTTTACCTCGCTCTAATTCACAGAATATTAAAAAAAATGTACTTTGTTAGATGCACAATTATCTCTACCTTTATGTTTATTTCTTTAGTTGTCACTACCGCCTTTAGCCTCTAATACTTTTGTTTTGTTTGCACATATAATCTTACCCCAGACACACAAGTCAGTCGCTCTGTAATGCTCACACCACACGGTTATAATAAAGTGTTCTCTTGTATAATTATATCGTGTTTCACTGCGTT
>JAUELO010011946.1:0-11438 GCA_032357855.1 Amphibolips quercusostensackenii
CCTACATTGACCCATTCGTATTCAAGGTCTTTTCTTTTAGGCGTCATTCACTTCACTGGCACTCTTTTTTATGCATTTTTCATAAATCGTTTGTCGCCAAACTTTCCTGTTTTGGCACACCTCTCTCGCTTCTTTCACGTCTATGCATTTCCTCATGCAAGATATGACTTTCTGTGGCTTCTCAAGTCTCTTCCAGTCAGGGTCTTATTCACACATTCTAACCATTATTTCGGCGGTCTACATCTGGGCACATTGTCATTCTATTTGTTATTCTATTTTCTCATAGATCAGCACAATGTTGCATATTGTTTTATCACATTACCTCTAAACACCATAATCCTGTGGCGTCTAGCTTGCTTTTATGCACTTTTTTTTTCTTTTTGACAGCAGCTTCGATTTCACCATTCCATTACACAACAACACACATTCTTCCTACAACCGCAGTACCACACACTTCAGTCGCAGTCCTAACAAGAACTTTCTGGATCATAGTCGATGCACCTCCTATATATTCATTCATTAATAGCGCCTTCTATGTTGTTGGAACTATGCGGTCGTTTATCCTATTCTGAAAATCTATTTGCACTTTCTATTCCTGTAATTTCTTCATTCTGATTTGCTTTTTTCTTTTGTTTTGTTCTCCTCATTTTCCATCCCTGACGTAAGTTTATTTTGTAGACTAGCAGGTAATGATCAATATTACATTCAGAACCACTCACGGCCCTTGTATCTTTTACTAGTTCTGTTGCATAGTCTTTCACCTGCAACAACAAACTAAATTATAGTCCGGCTATTTCCGTTACACTAGGTGTACATGTGGATCATTTTATAATTTTATTTTATTTATCAAAAAATAACAAATATCGAGTTGCTTTTAGAAAGGGGTCTAACGATTTTTTTTTAAATTTTGTGAAAATACTCAGAAGGAATCTCTAAAACATAAATTATACGAAACAAACTTTTAGCTGCTCTTTAAGTAAAACTTGGTTTTCAGTAGAAGTGGTTTGTTAACCGATAATCGACATTTTTAGTCCAAAATCATTAGACTTTAGAGTTTTATATCCCTTAAACAATTTGAGATTATGTTACCGGTCTCGGTTATTACTTTAAATAATAGGTTACTTTAAACAAAAATGATTGAGTTTGATTTTTAAACAAAAACCATCAGAATTAAATTTAAGGGGTTTTTCTGTAATAATAAAATTTGCGCGCCTGAAAAATTTTTGATTTTGTGAGTGATTTAAAATTTCCTTATGATTGTGTGGTTGGAACCTACTGGAGTTTTATCAATTTCTTTTGGTGGCATGGGGTAATGGTGCCGCTTTCCATGTGTATTTCTGTTCGTTTTACAAAAGAAACATGCACTATAAAGGTAACCTAGATTCCTATTGCAAGCCTTTAGTTTAAAACTGTAAAGTTGAAAACTCAAGACAATAATACGATCGGTAATTTAATATATGAAATAAAAATAAAAAGTTTGACTTTTATTCTGTCATTAGGAGACATATTAATTACCTGCACCTGGTTTTGGTTAGTAAATTTCAAAAATTACACAGCTTCTAATTTGTTATAAATGAATTGATCACGTTAAACTTGTGACGCGCTTTTACCACTGAATCGCTTAATTTTATAATAATTATTTGACGCAGAAAATAAAAATTTTTGTCTGAATTTTTGACGAAATATTTCCAATATCTTCTCACTAAATCCTGGTATTTTTCCGTATTTTTAAAGCTGCACAAAATTCCAGGCAAATTCGCGGATTTCCCGGGTCGCTAGACACCCTGATATTATAATGATATTATAAAAAAGCGCGCAATTTGAAATATCCTTATCATGACATTTATTATACGCTTATCAATTACGTTATTGCACATATTTTTTTCTAACTAATCATCCTCATGAAACATACGAGAATCGATAGGAACTTTTCCACAATAAATTATTTTCATATTCTGTGTTTTCTGCAAAAAGTGAAAAATTATAAGACTAAACATAAGTCTCCAAAGTTGAATAATGAGACAAAACTATACAGAATATAATTTAAAGCGAGTTCTTCAAAAATATTAGCTATACATTTTTGACTTGTCTTTTATGACTCCAAAAAAGTATTGCTTGAACAATTTTAATTCTGATTGAATTAATGGATTTTTATCCTAAATCCAAAACTAGAGGATGAGAATTAAAAGTTTATACTAGCGTCGCATAAAGATGTAACCTTTTTTTTTGCAGATTCAAGTTCGCAGTTCAAATGTTCACCTAACGGTAAATCTATTCCTGGTGTTCCTCGTGGCGTACCTCCTTCTTCACTTAACAGACAACTTTCTTGTGAACGGTCTCCTCCTTCTGTCAGAGGATTGACCAGGTCTCCTCATGCCAGGACCATTACTCCTTTCGTATGCTTGCTTTTTCCTAACGGACGTGGATGCGGCCTCGAAGATTTAAGATTTATCCGGTTTATTTCCTTGACGAATCTACCCCGGATATTCCAACTTCGAAAGTACACTTGTCCTGGCTCTTTTTGGAATATATATATGTGTGATACTATTATTGGCGCCAGAAGAGTGGGCGAAAATAAACATGGAAACCGACGCAAAAATTGATTTACGTTTAGATCTTCATTCAAACTGAAACCTGTAAAAATGACTATAAGTTTATAAAGAAATGAAAGACATGAAAGGAAAGAATTACTAATGTAAAAATCACATTTTATCTCATATCTGCAATCGATTTCTGGTCTTCTAGTATTACCAAGTTACAGTGCACAGCAGCAAGCTCAAACGTTTCCTAATTTTTAATGTGTTTTTGTTCTTTGGCTTTACATAGAGAAATGAACTCTAATTTCATTCACAAGGAGCTAAAGTAGACGGTGAGTTAAACAAGATTACTGGTAACTTTGTCAATTCTCTTTTTGCAAAACAGATTTGCCACCATACATAAGAATGGATATTTTGTACTGCCTCGCAGTACACTTTCAAAGACCAAACGAATGTTTCAAATAGACACTGTCCCAAATCCGCCTATAACTTATTTACATTAAATCTAATTTGTTCAGCACAATTTCGAATGAAGTGAACAGATTTCTGCAATTCTTCTGTGTTTAAGGAATTACTATCCAACCTTAGATTAAGCAATTGAGCTTCACACTGAACATTGTGAAACATAAAGCCATGCTTCAGCATGATTTTCGATATTTTTATACTGGTAAACAAACAAAGACTACACTTGGCAGATTCACGTTAAATTAAAGTTGCCATTCATGTACACATTAATTGTAGAGGAATTATTTCAGGTTATGCAGTCTCCTTTAACTTTATTCCCTTAGCATTTTCACAAATGCGGAATTGCAGATTTAAAATACCAAGCACAGACGCACAGATGACAGATTACAAATGCGGCTAACCGATTGGATTATCATTTTTTCAATCTGCAAATGACAGATACGCAATCCAAGCTGACGCGCTATCTATCGTTTCCTGCTTTTTTAGGTAGGAATTGTACATTCTGTATACTCTTTAATGTAAACCTTATCACCGGGCAGTGGGAAAAAACTGGATATTTTGGAAAAATTATTCCACAAGACATCATTATTTAAAATTAATGAAATTTAAACTGCAAACCCCCAAAATTGAATTATTCTAGAAACGATTTAAACAAAATAATTTCTAATAGGTCATATCCAGATTTGAATGATTTGTGATAATGATAAAAAATGTAATAATAATAAATTTAAATGATTAAGTATGTGCCATCGGAAGCGATAACTTTTATCCATCTCTCAGATAGTAAACGGAAAAAAAACGGTTCTTTCGATTCGATCCATTCATCAATACAAGTTTTGATACTTGCGTAAGAAGTAAACTGCCCTCGAGTAAGGTCCGATTAGATAGATTGGAATAAATGGAAGTCCAAAAGAGCAATGTCTAGGAAATACGGCGAGTGGGGCAAAATTTCCCCATGCACTCCTTTCAAATATTTCTCGACCGGTTTAGAAATGTGTGGCCTAGCGTTGTCATGCAGCAAAATAAAGTTATTGTGCCTATATCCCCAGTAATTTTTTTCGAATGGTTTAAGGAGTTTAAAATAAATAACACTCTTCTGATCCCACCAGATGCAAAACATAACTTTTGATGCGTGAATATTCCGTTTCGGCGTCTATGAACCTGGTTCACGAGGCATGACCCAATATTTTGGTCACTCAGGGTAATCGCAGTAGATCCATTTTTCATCGCCAGTGAGAATGCGATGCAGAAAACTCATTTTTTTCTCGTTAAGTTATACCTTGCACCTCTAACAAACATTTAACTCATTAAACAAATCCTTCAGGGTTCGACTTGAATCTTCATCCAATAATTCTTGTAGTTGTGCATCTTTGAATTTTTACGGTGCCGCTTCGCGTCCTTCATCACTCATGTCAAAAGCGCTACTTTGAAATCGATAAAACCACTCTTTGCAAGTTGTATTAGACAAAGCGTGATCACAGTAAATACTAACTAGTATCCGATGCCACCCACCACATTGATCATTCTATTAGATGGATTGCACTGACGATTCTTGACGATTTCGCCAAGGTGATTTCTTATACATAACACTCAATCTCATGCCTCACAAACCATGACCTTCTCAGCATTTAATACCATTTTTTCTTTAATTTCTAATATAGTATAACTCCTTTGTCTATACGCAATCTTTTAAATATAAATGGATCCGAATTTCTTGAGCACCTTTCTGGCTATGACTAAAAAAGAATTTTCACTAAAAAGGATATCAATAGGAAGGTAATTTTTCTATTCACATTTTAATCTTTAGCCTCTGACAAATTTCCGCCTCTTCATATCCTTAAAGCAAAAAGCAAGCCGAATTTCGTAAATTGAAAACTTAGTTACACAATAAAATCAGGGATTTATAAAATCTATATAACTTTAATTCAGACAAAAATAAAAACATAAATTAAAATATTTTACTTCCAATAAAATGGTCTCAGCCTTATTCCGCCTAACACTTGGCTCCTAATAACAACTTCTTCCCTGAGAGACCTTCTAGAAGCCTTTTCTGCAAAGCCCACATTCTTTGCAAATACCACTTCTTCACCGTCTTGAATTTCCTCTAATTTTGATGACACCAGTTTATTATTTTTTTGCATATGTCAAGAAATCTTAATTGAAGAAAACTCTTCGAGGTACAATTCAATGCTCAGGGTTCTGATGGTATTTCAATTTAAAGGGTTCCTCTTGCTTCACCATTAATTATCCCTATTTTCTTGCGCATCCGTAACACATCTCTAGAGGTGTAAATATTTCCTAATAATTGAAAAGAGGCGATTATTTGCCCTGCTACTAAACTAATTACTGAATAAGAACTTTGGTCAAAAGTGGATAATGAATCTCGTGGTAGTCAAGCAGTTGGTATTAATTTTGTGGGTTGCAATAAAAGTTGGACGAAAAATACCATTTATGTTAGGATGCTACGCACCATGTTAATGGTAAAAGTATCAAAATAAAATATGATTCCTGGAATTCATTTAATGATATTAGATGTTCTTTTGATACTGGGGAAAAAATCATTTTACTCAGATATATAAATGTCTGGGTTGGTCCCAGCTAAATATTCCTGTACATTATCCTCGGAAGATCCTGAACACAAACCTGTACAGGTAATGTTGACGGTTTTTGTACAGGAATCTGGCAGAGGAAACTATACACGATCCTACAAAGGAACCTGAATGCAAGCTAGCCTTTAATTGATTTTATACAGGTTCTTTCACAGAGTGATTTGCGCCTCAACTTACTTTTTGAAGGAACCTGTACAGGGCCCTATACTCGATCATTCTAAGGGTAAAAAAGACCTTGGGGAAAAAAAGACAAATTTCGGAGCAGGTTCCATTGCAGGATCCTGTACAGTTTCCTTCGCCAAATTCCTGCACAGGAACAGTCAATATTACCTGCGCAGGACTTTGTGCAGGATTGTGTCCAGAATATATGTCCAGGATCCTCTGAGGTTCTAGTACAGGAATTTGCAACTAAAGTGTACAACGCGCAGTTACTGATAGGGTACTAGGTCATTTTGGAGCTTTAAAAACGAATCGTAACAAAAACGAATTGATTAGCTTATATTTACAAAAGGGTTTGATTATTGCAAATACTTGGTGCCGACATGAGTTGATCTACATGTATACTTGAAGCAGAGGTGAAAGCCAGAGCATAATTGACGTTCTTAAATGCATCCTTGGCATAAAATGATTGATAACAAGTTTATAGGTCCTTTTTGGCTAAAATATTTTAGTCTACTCATTGGTTTTTGTATCTTGAATACTTTGATCACAAATGAAAAAGAAACTTCCAAATTAAAACACCTTTTATGTTCTTAGAGAAGCTAGAAAATCGCGTAGGTTCACTATTGGCCTTAAAAAATTAACTTGCTTGCACTTATATTTTTTTGAAGAATTTTTTAAAAAAATTAACCTTAAAAATTAGCATTCATCCACACCTTATCTCTACCGCCTCGCCTCGCACGAATATTCCTATTCCTTGTTTTGCTTCGCATTGCCCAACTCTGTCTTCGCGTCTGATACGTAATACTTATCTACTTTTAACAATATTTACGGTTTACTCACATCTATTTCCTCTCCTATTTACAATCTTTCCTTCTCCATTCCTTTTCCTCCTTCCTTCTCTTCTTTTCCATCTTACCCAATACTCTCTTCACCCATGCTACTACTCTTTTGTGCCCCCTTTCGTGCATCAATACTTTCATGCTCATCCCTCCCCTTTCCACCTCAATGCACTCCTTTAACTAGTGCTTTACTTTTGCGTCTCCTTTCCTGCACAGTTTACACCTCCTCTTTTTCCTAGGAAGCCAGAACCTATTAAAACCCTCGATGCACCCACATTTCTTCTTCGCTATAAGCTCCTGACTTCCTTTCTCTTTTTTCTCACATGCATATTGCGCTCTCTCCTTGGCATAATCCACCCGTAGTTTCAGTTAAACCTTAAATATCTTAACATCTCCTTCCTCGCTGTCTTCTCTCTCTTTAGGCCGTTTTTCTTAACCATCTCGTATACCTTCCATCCTTCCTCGTGCATGCTTCTCACTTTATCCATATTCAGTCCATTCCTTTTTAAATACCTTTTCCTCTTAACCTCCTTTTTCTAACCCCCTCTCTTGTTCTTGTTCTTCCACCAACCCTTCCTAACCAGCTTACTTCTCCCTCTTTCAAAAATTTCTCATATTTAAACGTCTGACTCTCCTGTAGAATCTCTGAAATCGTTCTCTTTTTTTCCCTGCTGATAATATAATTAGGCGTGTTTCTTGCCAACACTAGCGTCCAATTCACGTACCTCTCCTGTGTCCTATTTACATCCTTACTTTCCTTCCACCCCGACACCTCTACTCCACACAATAGCTTACTCATAATTAGTAAGACAAACAAAAAATTTCTGCGAATAACGTCCTTCTCAAGCCCCAGACCAGCCTCATCTTCAGATTTTTCCCCCGTTACTCTCTTTTTAATAGGACCATCCATTTCGTCATTCATCTGAAATAAACACCACATTCAGCTTTAACCTTTTCTTATCCAGGTATCTTCTCAACCAGTTCATCATCTCCTTTGAGGCCTTCTTGATTCTTAACAGCAACACCATATCATTTGCATACGCAAAAGACTAAATTTCAACCCCTTCTGTTCTGATTCCTCCTATTACTCCGGCCTCCATCTCACTTTCCATACTCGTGATTAACATCTTAAAAAGCATTAGGCTAAGCAGACACTCTTGCCTTAACTCCCTATCCATCCAGAATCCCTCCGAAATCCCCTCTTCTCCTTTTGCCTTATCTTTTGTTTCTTCATATATCTTCCTAAACTACACTATCAGGCCTCTCTCCACTCTCCTCTTTTCCATAAGCTCCCACAACCTCCCCCTATTTACCGAAGGAAACGCGCCTTAGAGATACACAAAAAACTCCTACACTCTCGACCTCTTCTTCGCTAATTCTCTATCCACAACGGGCTGCATAAAGTAAATATTGTCAATAGTACCACTACTGACCCTATAGCCCGCCTAAGTCTCCGGCAACATACCTTTCCTTTTAACATCCTTCCGCAGTCTTTCCGCTACTACCATTGCGTATACCTTATACACAGTATTCATTCTCGCAATCCCATTATAATTTTTCCGCCAATCCTCATCTCCTTTATTATACGGAGGCACTATTAACCTATCTTTTTACTCTCTTGGGAATCCCTTCACTCTCTATACTTCCTTCACTGTTTTCTTCAACCTTTGCCTCACCTCTTGTAAATTTAAAAGACACGCTTCCTTCTTGAACCCGTCCAGCCGAGCTGCCTTCGACCTTCTTAACTTCCTTAACTGTTTATCTTTCTGCTCGTCATACATTCTCTCTATCTCTGCCTCAGACTTTCTTCTTCTACATACTCCTCCATTTTCGCAGTTCCCTCTTTCCACTTCTTGTATTTTCTCTTCACCTTCCTTTTCAGCTTTTTACATTCCCTATCCCACCACGGCTTGACTATTCCTTTCTTCTTTTTTTTAAATGCCTTTTTTTGCATACAATCTCACACTTTTTCTTTCACATCCTTCCATGTCTCTTCCACCGACTCCTATATAAAGCATACCTTCTCTAACTGCTCCTAATATTTTTCTATAGCCTGCCTTGTCCAGCTTACCCTCTCCCCTGTCAGCACTTCTTTTTGACCTTGCCTTTCGCCGTTCTCAACCCTTATCGACAATCCTAACAAATAATGGTCTGATTCTATTTTTAATTTCACTGTCAATGTTTCTGCCTCCTCACACCCTTGCATATTCATGACCACATAGTCTTTCACCGATACTTTTATTTTTACTTACATACGTGTATTCTCCCTCTTCGTCCGCTGTTACCATACTATTTGCCACCATTTAGCCTCTATTCTTCATTCAGTCTCAATCTCTCCCTCCTTATTTATTATCTTATTTTATGATTTTCTACCGAAGCCCTTCCCCTCCCTGCAAAGGCCCCTTCACTTCTCATCCTCGCATTGAAGTCCTTCACCCTTTCTTTAATTTTTTCATCTCATATTTATTGGACAAGTTTATAAACTAACACGTGACCCCTCTTATTACTTTGACCGCCTCCTAAAGTCTCCACCTAAATTTTCTTGTCAGCTTTGTTTTTATTTCATTCTATTCCTTTTTCTTTATCCACGTCTCGACCAGTCCCACAACATCAAATTTCTGTATTTGCCTCCAAAATTCCATATCTTTTTTCTTTACCCCTGCTAAGTTTCAGTACAGTACCTTCACTTCTCTTCTACCCTGATTTACCTCCACCCCCATCTTCCCATGAAACGAATTCCCCTGTACATTCTTCAGCACCGCTCTCTCCTCGTGCCATATCCACATTTTCTCGTCTACTTTTATTTCCCGTTACCCGACCTTCGCCTTTCTTCCTTCAGCCCTCTACCTCCCAGGCCTATTGCAGCATTTTCTGCACCTCCCTGTCCTTCCTTGTCAAATCGTGATCGATGAAAACCCCCTTTTCCTTTATCCTATTTTTATTTTGCAATACACACAACTTTTCTTCTCAGCTCTTCAACTCTAAAACTACCACTCTCTTCTCCTTTTTTCCTCTACAGCCTAACTTTTCCTACCTTGCCTTTAACGCGCCCTATGCTCTGCAGCAGCACTTTCCCGCGCTCCCTTTCTTTGTCGCTCTTTAGCTTCAACTCCCTTACCACAATATTATTTCTCCTGTCTGCCCTCTCTTTTCTCTCCATTCTCAATTCCATTGCCCATATCCTGTTCCTATTCACCCTATCCTTTTTGACATTCCTACGCTCTCCCTCCTCTCTTCTACTATATTCTCTACCTTTTTACAAATACATTCCTGCCCGCCCTTGTCCTGTCACCTACTTCCATGTCAGATCTGCCCTGCTGATTAAAAAAATCTTAATAATCTAAAGAATTGAAGTTACTACCTTTCAGCTGAAGAATAATATCATCATACAAAAAATGTCATTCAGAAACGCATATTAATAATAGTCTTTTATTTACCTTGTCTATAATTAGAATACTTTAGAGGTCTAATTCAGTTACTGATATTATATTTTCCTTTTTAAATAATTTTAGTCAAACTAATGTCGGGGTGTCTACCTAATTTTTGATTATAAACTCTAGGATATTACAGAAATCTTGAGAAAGTTTTTTCAAATATTTTAGGATATTATTAACGAAAATTATGAAATTTTTTCATTATGCGATTACTTCTTACAGCTGAATGAAGTCGTTTTTACTAAAAGCTAAAATTCGTCATAAACAAAAAAATCACTGTTTAACTCGATTTACTTTATGACAAAGGTAGTGAGTTGATCCTTTTTAAGGTTGGAAAAGGACATTACGATATAAGAATGTAATGAGAAACGCGCCCATAATTTGAGAAAGAGTGTTAACCAAAAAAACAAAGTGCTTCAAAAGCGGGAAGTTAGAAAACATTTAAAATAGAAGAGAGTGAAAACATGAACAAGAATCTATTAAAGGATTGTGACTATAATTCCAGGATAATGGCAAATATAAGGGAAAATTTTTTATCTATAGTATTATTCTAACAACTTCGAGATTCGTACATTTTTTAGTTATCATATACAATTACGTAAGATATGACATTAGATGTAGAGAAATGAATAATATTACCACGTCTATCTAATTCTTCAAATGCTAAGTGTGCAGAGACATTCGATCCAGATGATTGATCCATTAAAGATAATTCACCTTTATCAGCTGATACAATCGTTACGACAGAAAGCGTGTTATTGCCAAAGGTATCGTCATAAATCTGACTCCAAGTATGGAATAGTGCTGAATATTTCACTTCTCCATTTCATTCTAGCGCATTGTTTTTTAGCTCCCTAAAATGCTGTAGAATATCTTAAACAAATTTTTATTCCAAGCACACCAAAAGCTGTTCGTTTGTCGTAGATTCTGTTAGACTTTGTTGAGATGCATCTTCTTTGCAAAGAATACTAACTTAATTCACACGTTTTTTAAGTTTCACTGTAATTCCATCAAATGGATAGAGTTTGCAGGTCCTAAAGCCTGAATTAATAATATCAGTGAAATCTTTCTTTGTGATAAACTTTGATAGTGCTTTTGGGATATCAAACTTATGCAAATCACGGACTTCATAAATTATACGCCATTCTCTCAAAAACTTCAGCCAAAATTTTTGAGAGGTAACAACACAGCTACATCTAAAGGCTGAATCAAACACGTTGCATTTAGCGAAAGGCAAATCAATATTATTTGATTCTCCTTGCACGATGCGCTAAAATGATATGACATGTGTGATACTTGTCCATCTGAAAAGATAATCACAGGCTTTATTATCTTCTTCTTTTCTAACCACTCAATGAAAATATTTGCAAAATATTTATGAAAAGACATGAG
>JAUELO010011966.1:0-11437 GCA_032357855.1 Amphibolips quercusostensackenii
AGAGTATGAGAGTAGAAGCTGACATAAGAGCGCAATGTATTTTTCCGTACACGAGTTTCAGCGCTCCTACAGGGTCGGGGAAGGAACTAAACCTAAAGGCCGCGAAATTCAAATCCAAAAAGTATATTAAAATGAAAATTACTTAATTAATTACTATGCAAAGAAGGTTATAATACTAGATGATTTATTTTTTAAACGATACATATTTTATCTGTCAAAAATAACTAATAAAAATGCATAAAAATGGTAAAAGTACACATACATAATACAAACAAATACATGATTTGTCAAAAATAACTAATATAAATGTATAAAACGTATATGTATATAAAATAAAATGTGCAAAATATATTCAATGTATAACAAATAAAAATGTATAAATTCAACTGTTTTGTTGAAAATTAGTTTCTAGGTTAAATTAAACTGTTTGTTATTTTTAATTAAATTTTTTTGGTTAAAATATATGAACAATTACACTTTTACTTGAGGGTTCATATTTTCTTGAGGGTTCGTAAAAAATTAATTTTTTAAATTAAAGATTGATTTTTTCAACTGGAAATTAATTTTTTTAATTGAGGATATAAATATTCAATCTTTAGTTCAAAATTAGTAGATTTTAAAATTTGTCTTTTTTGGTAAAAAATCAATCTTCTTGATGAAAATGCATCTGTTTGGTTTCAACTTGCACTATTTTGACGTAAGTTGATCTTTCACAGCCGGGAATTCATGTATGTTGTTTAAAATTCATCTCTAGGGGTTTAAATTAAACAATCCTGTTAAAAATTCGTATTTTTTTGTTGTGATTTCATTCATTACATTTTTCATTAAGAATTCATTTTTAAATCACAGTTTTATTATTTAGTTAAGAATAAACTTTTTTGTCGAAAACTCGCCTCATTGGTTTAAAATTTTAACAATCTGGTTAATTTTTATCTGTCTTGACTGAAAGATGAACTATTTTAATAAAAATTTGTTTGTTTAGGTTGATTATAATTATTTTTTATTTGAAAGTGAACTATTTTTTGGTTGATATATCAACTGTCACATTTTCCGTTAAAGATTCATCTTCTTGCATTAAAAATTATGTTTCTCAATTAAAAATGCAACTATCCCACTTTTAGTTGAAAATTGATCTTTTAACGTGGAAAATTCACGTATTTGCTTTAGAATTCGTATTTTTTTTGTAAAAAATTATGTTCTTCTTCGAAAATTTATCTCTTTGGTTTTAAATTTAACTATTTTGTTGAAAATTAGTCTTTTTTGGGTGACATTTAAAATTACATTTTTCATTGAGAATTAAACTTTTTTGGAAAAAAATTTTATTATTTTGTTGAAAATTCGCCACTTTGTCTTGAAACTTCAACAATGTGGTTGATTTTTTTCTGTCTTTACTGTAAATTTAACTATTTTGTTGAAAAAATGTTTTTTTCGTTGAATGTAACTATTTTAGGTTTAAAATTAAAATATTTTTTGTTTGAAATATCAAGTATTATATTTTTTGTTAAAAAGCCATGTTTTTTCGTTAAAAATTATTTTTTTAATTGAAAAAAATGATGCATTTTGTTAAATGTTCGTCTTTTTTGGTGAAAAATCAGGTTCTTGGTTTAAAATTTATCTCTTTGGTTTACAATTCAACTATTTCTTTCAAATTCGTCTTTTTTTTTTTGTTAAAATTTAAAATATTCATTTTTGATTGAGACTGAAACTTTTTTAACCAAAAATTTTATTATTTTGTTGAAAATTAACTTTCTTGAACAATCTTCATTTTTTGCTGTCTTTACTGCAAATTTAACTATGTTGTTGAAAAATTGTTTTTTCGTTCAATGTAACTATTTTTGATTTAAAATGAAAATATTTTTTATATGAAATATCAACTATTACATTGTTGTTAAGAATTCATCGTTTTTCGTTCAGAATTATTTTTGTAATGCAGCTAAGAAAATGTTACATTTTGAATCAGTAACGATAACTAGTTACTTTTTTTGTGATATAACGGTAACTTACACATTACCGATATAAGTTATACAAGTCGAGTATAGGATTGTACTGTGTAAATTTATTTTCCCTTTCCTTTAAATTTTTCAATTTTGTTGGCATTTAAGTTCATGGAGGAACTGTCGACGTTGTGACTACTGAAAATACAAATATTTATTTAAATTTGCACCGGCTTACGTTTTACGAGTTAGATTATTTGTAATTGTTGCAACTTATTGTTAATATTTATTCTTTTTTTGTTGAATTTTCATATTAGGCTAGTGAGATTATATAGACGCCCGTCATATTGTTTCTAGAGGAACAATTGTATTCGCAATTATTGTACTTGCGTTGTCGGGTTCGCTGGAAGACGAAAAAATTAACATCGTTTATTTTTTACTGTATTGTTGCTGCAACCACTAACACTACAGTAATGTGGTATTTTTACTAAAAACTCTTATGAAGAAACTTCTGTTTGTATACAAAACACTTTCAACTGTCAGAGAAGACGCATTGTAGAAAGTAAACTTCCTGTTGAAATACCCGTGCTTCTCCCCCGAAACAGCAGAGTGCGTTAATGTACAGTGCACGGCCAGCTTCCACTCTCTGTCATACTCTCTGTGTATGCGCTGCATTAGGTGCGTCATTAGTGGCCGTTCGCGCGCTTATTTGAAAAATAAAATAAGTATTCAATAAATAAAAAATATCATGTTCTTTAATTAATCTTTTTTTAATTTTTTCATTGTTAATAATCATTTTTGCATATAAAATTCTATACATCATTTCCATGAAATACTTCTTATATATAGACTTGGAAAAATCAGGATAACTATTATCCAACCTTCCTGCGCTTTTCACAAATTGGTGAGATACCACTAATCACTGGTGAAATTTAACTAAGTTAATTAGAAAATAGTGCACCATTCAGAAGTAGTAAAGAAAATTATTTATTCGATAGTGGAAAACACCTGATTTTTTAGTAAAGACATATGAATTTATTTAGGACGGTATAAATTAATTAAAGAATATTATATAGAAAGAAGAAACGTGTTAAATAGAAATGTGTAATAAAAGAACGCAATTGTGTAACATTTTGAGCTTTATTTAAACAATGAAAAGGTATACGTTAATTTTTATTATCTCGATAAATATATCGTATTTTCAAGTCACCGCTTCAAATTGAAAAACGAAAATTATTCATATACTTGATCTATATTACCTTACTTTGTTCAAAACACGAAAGAGTTAAAACGTCAAGCAAGAAAGATTTTCCAAGTAATAGGAAAAAAATCTAATCTAAAATTTTGATTGTTTAAGTCATAAAGTCAAATTTTAAAAAAAAGTTGAATTTACAACCACAAAAAATATACTCTTTCTACACAATCAATTAAATTTTCGACTAAAAAAAATTTTTCAACAAAATAATTGAATTTTCAATCAAATTTGTTCAATTTTTAACCAAAAAACTGAACTTTTCACTAAAATTATGCATCTGTAATTTAAGAAAATAAATTTTCAAACAAATATTTAAATTTTCAGTCCAGAAAATGAATTTCCTACGAAAAAAAGACAAATTTTCAACAAAATAAATGAATTCTAGACTGAAAAAGATAAATTTTTTGACAAAAAATAAAATATTGTAATTTTAAGTTACAGAAATGAGTTTTGAACTGAGTAAAATAAATTTTCAAAGGAATAGTTAAATTTTCAACGAAACATGATTTTTTGAATAAAAAGATTAAATATCTATAAAAAAATTTTCGACGAAAAATGCAATTGTTAAACTTTTAGTTAAAAGAATTAATTTTCAATGAAAAGACTAATTTTTATTTAAGAAAATGAAATTTTAACAACAAAATAATTTTAGCAAATAGATGAATTTTCAGATTAAAAAAGATACATTTTCAACAAAAAATAGAATAGCTTAATTTTCAGTCAGGGAAATAAGTTTTTAAGCTGATGAAATAAATTTTTAACAAAATAGTTCAATTTCAACCAAACAAATAAACATTCTACAAAAAGTGTAATAGTGTTTTTTTAATTAATTTTCAACCAAAAAGTTGACTTTTCAACCCAGAAGATGAACTTTCTACCAAAAAAGCAAAATTTAAAACAAAATAGATGAATTTTCAACTAAAAAAATAAATTTTTGACAAGAAATAGAATAGTTCAATTTCAATTTAGAAAAATAAGTTTTCAACAAATAAAATAAATTTTTAACGAAATAGTTAAATTTTCAATGAAACAGATGAATTTTCAACCAAAAAGATTAAATACCCATACAAAAAAAATTGTCGAAGAAACATGAACTTGTTAAATTTTTAGTTTAAAAAATTAATTTTTAAGAAAAGAAATAAAATTTTAACCAAATATTTTAATTTTTAATAAAATTCTTAAACAAATAGTTGAATTTTTCAACCAAAGAATAAATTTTATACCAAAAAAGACCAATTTTTAATGAAATAGATAAATTTTTAACTAAAAAAAAAATTTTCTACAAACAATAGAATAGTTCAATTTCAAGTTACAGAAATAAGATTTTAACCAAGTAAAATAAATTTTTAACGAACTAGTTAAGTTCTCAACAAATAGACGATTTTTTAACCTAAAATGTTAAATACCTATGCGAAAAATTGTCGACGAAAAATTAAATGGTTAAATTTTCAGTTTAAAGAATTAATTTTCAATAAAAAAATTAATTTTTAACTAAAGAAATGAAATTTCGAACAAAAATGTAATTTTAACAAAAAACATGAATTCTTAACTAAATAATTTAATTTTTAATTGTATTTTCAACCAAAAAGGTTAAATTTCTACCAAACAAAAACAAATTTTCAACAAAATAGATTAATTTTTTTACTACAAAGGAATAAATTGTTCACAAAAAATAGAATGGTTTAATTTTCAGTCATAGAAATAAGTATCAAGGCTAATAAAATAAATTTTTAACGTAATAGTTTAATTTTCGACCAAATAAATGAAATTTCGACATAAAGTTTGATAGTTTATTTATTTTTTTGAGAATTAATTTTTATCCAAATAGTTGAATTTTCAACCCGGAAGATAAGCTTTCTACTAAAAAAAATAAAACTTTAGAACAAAATAGATAAATTTTTAACTAAAAAAGGTAAATTTTGAACAAAAAATAGAAGATGAATTTTCTTTATATTTTAGAGAAATGAGGTTTTAACAAATAAAATAAGTTTTTAACTATATAGGTGAATTTTCAACTAAGCTGATGAATTGTCTACCAAAAACATTAAATGCCTATAAAAAAAATTTTGACAAAAAAAGAAGTTGTAAAATTTTTATTTGAAAAAATTAATTTTTAATAAAAAAACACGCTAACTTTAAATAAAATAAATTGAATTTCGACCAAGAAGAATAATTTTCAAAAAAATACATGAATTTTCTAACAAGTATTTTGATTTTTAATGCAATTTTCAACCAAATAGTTGAGTTTTCAACCAAAAATGTTAATTCTCTATCAAAAAAAGTCAAAGCTTCAACAAACTAGATGAATTTTCTACTAAAGTTTCAATATTTTCCTTTTATAAGTTTTAATTTCGCAATTAAAATTGAAATGGTTGAATTTTGCCATTTATAATTAAAGCTAGTATTTTCTCGAAGTAAATACACAGTTAACGCATGCTAAAAGTAATAGTTAATTTAAGGATAGTTGGCAATTATTTAAACAATCTTAATTTGTTCAAACAAGTTTTTGTCACTGCAAATCGTGTAAAGTTATTATTTTCTGGAATAATTGACGCAGTGAATGAATGTTAAAAGTAATATTTTATGTAAAAGACAGTTTGCAATGATTTAAGCAATTAAAATCACTTTCTTCTTTTCTTAAAAAAGATCGGAAAAATTCTAGTTTTTTTCCACTGTGTCGCTTATTAATCAGTTTTTCTTATTGCAACGAAATTGATCTGAAAAAATAACTATCTACAGCGTAACTAAAAAAAATTGTTTAAAAAATTAGGGTATAAGAAAATTCTGAATAATATGCGACATAGTGTAGAAGATTTAAAAAAAAAACAGAATTTTCTTCACTTTTTCTATGAAAACGTGAAAGTGAATGATTATTAATAGTCTCAATAATTGCAAACTGTCATTCAATAAAGATATTATAAATATTGTTCAGAGGTAAAAAGTCATGCCTCGACTCAAAGAAATAATTTCTTTGCTGATATTTCTTTAACATAAAGAAGTATTTTTTACAATAAATGTGCAAATTATTAATTTAAAGGAATATATTTAAAAAATATTTGTTTGAATTAAATTTTTTATCTATTTTATTAAGAGAAATCGTCATTCGAGTAATCTGATACTATTATTCTTTCTCTGTCCTTAACGTCAGCACTGACTGTTTTTGACATATTTTAAGAATTTGTGTTTTACCCGTGAAAATGAAAATAACTGTTACTACTAAAATAATATTACTTTATATATATTATAATCACATTAAACTACCATACAGATGCCACATTTAATTTTTCTGCATTTCAAGTATTCAAATTTTTAAAACAATGATGGTATTATTGTAGGTTATAATAAAAAGCCATTTCTTTTTTTTCAAGAAATATTTATTAAAACTTAAGATACGCTACTTTGAACGAAGGAGTCATATGTTCAAAACTTTTACTTCAGCTGATCGACTTCAATGTGTTAGAAAGAAATATTTTCTTGATTTAGAATCACATTTCACTATATCAACTACCAAATTTTTAAACACAACTCTCTTATTTCTTTCTACCAATAAGAACGTTGATGTCCACTAATTTATATTCATGGTTATAAATAATATTTATAACTATGAATAATATTTGTCAAACATCCACGCATCTTTCTTTCGTCACCTGGACGTTATAACTGTACGTCTGTAATTCGAGTTAGAAGAAACTGAGTCACGAATCATCGTAAAAATTAAAAGTCTTTATTGCAACCTACAGCGCGAGCGTGATTTCATTTTTCATTCAAAATTCTTTATTGTTCATGTTTCAATGACATTAGTTCTTGGTACATAGTTTTTGGTTCCTATCTTACACGACTTTACCCTAAATTAATTGATATGTTCTGGATGTATTTGTTATTGAATTGTGTGCTCTGACATGTGGAATCTTTGTATTTAGGAAAAATATATAAAAACCTATTTAGTTTTGTAGACTTAAATTATATTACTTCTTAACCTAAATTATCCTAGACTATATACAGAAGAGATACTTTAGCTAAATGTATTGAGCTGCGAGGAATGTATTATCATAGAGATTTTAGTTTTAATTTTGCAACAAATGCTGCGGTAATTTATATTTGATCCTAAAAGGTGCATCCTTAATAAATAGTTTGGATGTATCTTTCAGTATTTCAAGAGTAGAGAGATGTCTTTCATAGAAGTCTTTAGTCAATTTGTAAATTTCTTGCTTTATTGTAGTAATTCTGGTTTTTGAGTGAAGCTTAGGGATTTTAGTTTTGCTTTTGACATCAATAGCCATACTGAGGCATTTATTTTAAATTTTTTGGAGATGTTCAATATTGGTTTTTAAGTGCTACCCCATATTGAAGCCGCATCAAGCATGATTGGTCTGATGATTATTTATATACTATCAGCTTGTTGTAAGTACTCATTTTACTATAGCTACATAATAAGGAGTATAGTGATCCTATTACTGCTGCTGCCTTCTTCCTAGCTATTCTAGTGTGCTTACTAAAGCTAAGTTTCGAGTCAAGTATTACACCTAGATGTTTGGCACATTTTTTAGGTACAATAGTTTCATTATAAAATTTTAGGTCTGGTAAAATTTCATCTCCATCGTTATGGGATAATATCACAAGTTCAGTTTTATCTGTATTTATCTCAAGTTTTCATTTTACAAAGTATTTTTCTAGTTTACACACATAGTTCTGAGTTTGAGTTATTGCAATTTTTTGCGCCAGGAAGCATTATATACAGCTGTATCGTCAGCAATCAAAGCTATCTTAACACTATCAGACTGTAATATGTCATTAATATAATATAAGAATAATGCTGGTCCTAATACTGAGCCTTGTTGTACTCCTGCAACTATAGATTTGTCAAACGATTGCTTATTATTCATTTGTACCACAAAGGACCTATCACAGAGATAATAGCTTATTATTTTGATCAAGTATTGCGAAAGTTTATAATTTTTTAGTTTTACAATAAGGCCTTTATGCCACACGGTGTTGATGGCTTTATATCAAAAAAGAGAGCAGTTGTGCTACGTTTGATATTAAAATTACTGCTAATACAATCATTTAATCGGGCCAGCTGCTGAACCGTCCAGTGTCCTAATCTAAAGCCAGATTGCTCTGAGATAAGTTGTTTTTGGTTTTTTCATGATCATGAAGCCTATTTAAGATTACAGAGTCAAAAATTTTGCTAATAGTTGCAAAAAGACTGATATGCCTGTAGCTTTGAGGCAAGGTTTTGTCCTTTTCCAGTTTAAATATAGGTAGTATTTTGGCTTTTTTCCATTCAGCTGCGAAGTAACCTTGTTTTAAGCATAAATTGAATATATTTGTTATTTTTACTATGGCTTTTTTAGGGGTGTATTTTAGTATAATATTTCGTATGCCCTGCAAAACAGGGGCTTTTTTGGCTTTTGATTTGCATATGGCTCTTCTAATTTTTTTAGGAGTAGTAAGCCTAATTTTTTTTGAGTTAATTTGGGTTTGAACAATATCGTTATACTGTGTCTAATGTTATTATTATTTTCAACTTCTTCAAAATTGGCAGTTAGTTGGTGGACTTTTTCAATTTATTGGCAATTGTTTTTAGCTTTATCTCTATCATTAAAAAGGATATAATATGGAGTTTTAAATGAAGGAATGTGCTGTTTATTTAGCCCTTTTAGTGACTTTGCTACTTTCCAAAGAGAATTATCTCTATTGTTAAGCATAGAGAGTTTATCACCCCAGTTTTTATTTTTGGTTTCCTGTATTTTTCCTTTAATTTCCCTATTTACTTGGTTAATGATAGGTTTGAGAAAGGGATTTTGTGTTTTTTGTATAATTTTTCTCAGAGAGTTTCTATGGTATATTTGGTTGATATGTTTTCAGGGAGAGGGTTTTTAAAAGTAAGAAGTAATTCGGTAGGGACTGCATCATCTATAGATTTATTCATTATTTTGATTAGTTCGAAAACATTGTTGTCTATTTCTTCAGTGGTATTCAGGGTGGAGCTTATTAACATATGGGTATTAATAAGGTCTTTAAATTTTTTCCAGTCGGCTTTTTTGTAATGAAGCATTCTTGGCAGGCAGGGTGGCTCTATGTTTATAAAGTCATCACTGAGGAGGATTAGGACAGGTTTGTGGTCTGAGGTTAGTTCATCCAGGGCATCAATTGTTTGGATGTTTGTTATATTTTTAATGATTGCTAAGTCTACTATGCTTGGTCGGTGTTTTATATTATATGGGTGCAAAGTGAAGTTATTTGGAAACTTTAGAGGGTGAGGTTGTTCATTAATAAAGTTATAGATTATACCACTATTTTTATTATTACTATAACAGTTCCAAGAAATATGTTTGGCATTGAAGTCACCAGCTACTTTGACTTTACTGCTTAAATTAGGGATATGATTTAGTTCTTTAGTGCAAATGGTAGTTTCAGGTAGGGCATATACTGATACTATATTTATTTTATTTTCCAACTGGATAGCATGGGCTTCAAATGATTTAATAGTATCTAATTTACGTTCAATGCAAAGAATGTGGTTTTCGATATATAAGGCTACTCCCCCTGCTAATTTTTTGCTAATTCTGTCTTTCCTTAAACATTTATATACCGGCAACCTGGCTTTAAATTTATTGTTAAACCATGTTTCTTCAACTATAAATATATCAATGTCTTAGTTTTCGAGAAACATGGGCACTTTATGTTTTTTACTTTCAAATCCACTGGCATTCCAGTGTACTATTTTAAGGTTATTTATATTTTGGATATTATCCATCGAGTTCAGCAGCTAGTTCACTAATCGCTTGTAACCTTTGAAAATTCTTTTCACATTCTAGTAGTTTTTCTTTAGGCCTCAGAGCTAGTTTAAAGAGCTTACCTACATTACAGAGCTGGTTTATTTCCTGGAAGACATTCAGGACATCTTTTATGTCTGCAGAGTTATTACCTCTGCTTGGAGTCTGAATTTGTTCTCTGTTTGTTGAGAAGGGTCTTCTGTCTCCCCATGCTGGTGCAGGCTGGCTGGTTCCTGCAGCTGGATATGAGGATCCTTCCAGTTGATCCTGCGGTGTTTTGCCTTTTGGCAATGGTGAAAAGTTTTTTATTGGGTTCTCATTAACGTAGATCCTTGTATTCTGGAGATAAGGTTTCCTTTGGATTTGAAGCTGCTCCACTTTTGTTAGGTGTTTTTTGTAGGCTTCACAGACAGTATAATTAGCAGGATGTTCCCCTTTGTAGTTGACACAGGCTAGCTTTTGTTCAGTAGGTTTTAGACAGATCTCCGTGAGATGGTTCTCAAGGCATTTAACATATCTAGGTGTTTCGTTACAGTTTTTCGTTCCATGCCCGAATTTCTGGCATCTCCTGCACTGCGTGACCTTTCTCGTGTTGCGGTATTTTTCCCATCTGACTCTCATGTGGCAAATAGCCCTGATTTTGAAGGCATTCTGTACTTTCGCCTCTTTCTTAAATACTACCATACAGACAGGATTTTCATAATTTGGGTTCTTATTTTGCCTCTGCGCTTCAGTCTTGAGTCTAGATACTTTTGTTGTTGGCAGTCCTTGCCGTTCTAGATCATCCTTGACGTCCGTTTCTGCTAGATATCCTAGTCCATGGATAAAAAGCTTCTGAGGTTTATCTTGTTTTGTCGAGTATGTATAGAAAGTTATCTCTCTTTCTTGGAACAGTTTTTTGACGTTCTCATAGTCGTTATGGAGATCAGTATATATAGTTATCTTTGTGGAGTTGAAGTTCTTCTTGACTTTCGGATCTCCAACAGTAACTTCGTGTATGGAGTTGATGAGTAGAGCGTAGTCGTCAATATACCTTTCCAGTATGATAGGAGGCATTTTTTGTTTTTTGCTTTTGTTGTTGTCTCCTTCCTGAGGTTTGACGTTTGTATTGGAAACGTTGGTATTTCCATCTTGTGTGTCCTTAGTTGGGTTGGTTTCAGATAATCCTTCCTCATCCATCGGAACATCATTTTGGAGGACCAGGAATTTGTTGCTGGTCTTGAATGGCACTACTTTTGCATTTTCTGCTCTGTCATAGGGTTTGAACTTGTCATTAGTGCTCTCATCCCACGACCTGACTTTAAGACTGTGCTTACTCTTTATGGCATCACAGTAGCCTATCAATCGATTATGAATTGAATACCTATCATTAATCGTTTAAGACACACCAATGTAACTGCGGATTCTCGAATGTCAATCAATCGGCGTTCGGATGCGCGCCAAACACCTTCATCCGAAGCACAGCACCT